>CM027122.1:5593360-5660860 GCA_015476505.1 Urochloa ruziziensis
GGTCAACCGCGCGGCGGCGCGCTGTGTGCGGCGGAGTTAGGCCAAGGGTGTCCAATTAGAAGGACGAATCTTTCCAGGGGGTTATGTGAAAGATTGTTGGGTTTAAGTGTGAGAGTGGAATCTTTGGAGGGGGTTTTCTGGAAAATCTAGGGGCTTATCTGTGAAGAAAGGACTGGTTGGTAATAGATCTTTTAGATCCAGGGGCCTAAGTGCAAAAGTGTTTTCGGGTTTTCTTTTGTTTTTCTTTTCAGCATACATGTATTTCTTGTTTAATGCATAGAAAATCATAGGAAAGTGGGAAAATTGTGAAACCAATTTTGTTATACTTGCTGCATCTTTGGTTACAGCAGAAAATTATAAAATCTTGTTGTTAAGTTCCTGTTTTCTGTGTAGAAGTTTTAGTTAGTTTATTAGCTTTCTGTCAAAATAAATAGTTCTGCATGTCCAAAAATTTTGAAAAAATCACAGTAGCTCTACAATGTGTTTTTGCAAGCACAGTAAATTTTTGGGTTGCATGCTGTCTGTGTAGTTTAAGTTAAACTTTTTCTCCATGTTTAGATTGTTTGTGCTGTTAAAAATTGTTTTGAATATGTTTTTGAGCTCAATAAATCATGGTAAATCTGTGTAAATGTCTAGTTAGTGTTTCTGTGAAGTTTGGCATTTTTGTGCATAATCTTGTTGCTGTTTGTTGTTTTGGTAGATTTCTAGCTTTTTGTCTTTTTCAAAATAATTAGTTTCTGTTAAAATAAAATGTTGAAAAATTTTCAGTGATAATCTTGAGTTAAAAGCTTCTCAGGGAAGTTTTTGTGCTGCTAGATAACCTGTGTAGGCTTGTTTGTTTATTTAGTTGCTAAATAACCCTTTATTCATGTGTTTAAATGGTTTTATATATATCTTTATGCTAATAAAATGTTTTCTAAATAGTTTTGGTGATCTCAGTTAAGTTTGAATCTGTTGTTATATTTCTTTCTTAGTGTTAAAGTAATCTTGCTTAAAGAGATATGCACTTACTCTATAAAATGCTAAAAATGGTTTTAGCAACTTTTCATGTGATTTCATGTGCATATCTTGTTTGTACTTAAGCTGTATGTGGGGGATATAGTACCCGGGTACCTCACGAGCAAGCCTGGCAGCCCACCAAAAGGGGGCGGCCCACCTCATCGTTCTGGACCTGAAGACGTGCGGGACAAGTCGGCGCACGGAGGAAGGATCTGGAAGGAGAAGTTCTAGTTGGAATAGGAATTATTGTAAAGAAGGAAAGGATTCTTAGAGATAGGATCGGATACAAACCGACTTGTAACCCTGCCCCCCGATATATAAGGCGGGCAGGGACCCCCTCCAAAACAACTACCCACAACTCGACACAGAGGAACCACGACTCGAGCCAACTCGAATCACAATCTAAGCAATACAACACCCCAAAACAGGACGTAGGGTATTACGTCGAGTCGACGGCCCGAACCTGTATAAACCCTTGTGTCTGTCCATCCTAACCATCCTGCTTCCGATCTTTGCGATCTTCCCTACATTACAAATCACTTCCGTGGGCTACCCCGTGGAAGACTGCCGGAGATAATATCACCGACAGTGGCGCGCCAGGTAGGGGATATCGCCGAGATCAATCTGGTAAGTTCGATGGATCGCGTCAAGATCTTGGACAGCTGCAACCTCCCGGACGTCGACGAAGTCGAGATCCAGTTCGGGGACGTCATCACCTCCACCGCCTTGGATGTCCAGGCGGCAGGAGCTACGGTCGCCACGGAGGTTTCCTCTCTGGCGCCGACTTCGGCCATCACGGCCCAATCCGGTCCAATCGCCTCTGATCGTGCCGGATCTACCCCGCTGAGTCCTTCGCAGAACGCGAAGACAAATCAGTCGGGAACAGATCTACCATCACTCGGTTTCGATCCGACTCCTGAGAGTCGCGTCGCCGAATCATCGCAGAGCGTAAACGCTCAACCTACACGCGTCCATAGCCCTGAGGTCATTGCTGTTCAGACCCTCGGCTTTTGCGCGCTTGCTCGGAAGCAAAAGATGAAGGACATCGTCCAGTCGGATGATTACTTCTCTGGGAACGACTCCTACGGGCTAGATCTGCTGGGACCCTCAATCCTAGACGATCTGCCGGAAGGATACACGGTGTCCGATGCCTCTACAGAGCCGGAACTACTAGGATCACTCGGAGAATTGACTCCGAGTAGTTTGGAGCGTTACACGCCCACATCCGACTTCTCCGAGTCCGAGGAAGACTACCTCGCGCAAGAAGGAGTCGGATCATATTGTTACATGGTGGCGCCAGCAACGCCAACCAATCCTGTCTCAGAAGATGAGGTCACTCCTGCTGAGGAGACGACCGAAGCCAGGAACCAGCGTCGAGGACGCAATGCCAGTCGGGCGACTCGCAGAGCCGCACGACCACACGGAGCCGCCGCGTCAGGATCTGGTACTGCTCGACTCCAGGAGCCTCGCTCTGAAGATCATCGTCGCCAACGGGATCAACACGAGCGGAGGAGCGCCCGGAACTTGATGCGCGACGGCACGTTCGAGTTCAACGGACACGAAGTCTACGAAACACCGGTCCAGAACCTCGTTACTATCAACGAGGAAATCAATCGGCTACCACCTAACACTCCGGGCTTGGAAAAGGTAAGGGCTCTCGTGCAGGCCGCCTCCGTCCAGGTTCACCAGATGCAAGGCAGAACGACCATCGACGCTCCTGAACCCGGTTCATCTCGACACCGGGCCGGCGGCGAATCGGGTCGTGATGAAGACCTCCGCACCACGATCAACAGAATCGAGATGCAAGGGACATCATCACCAATAGCGCTGAAGAGCGCCATCGCGAAGAACTCCGACGGCGCCAAGAGTATGATCGGGATCATGGAAATCCCCGTCATAACCCCAACAGAAGCGGTTACTCGACAGAGTCAGACTACTCTGACCTCTCCGGTAGCCCAAGGCGCGGCAACAATGGTGGTCGACGACGAGTGCTTCCGCCACCCAGGCGGCCGACTCCGCCAAGAGATCGGACTCCACCGCGCAGCAGAACCTACCGACAGGACCGAACTCCACCCAGGACTCGGAACTATCGGAGGACCCGTTCCCCACCTAGGGACCGGGATCGCAGGAGGGACAGCACACCCCCAAGAGCGGTTGACGGATCGGGTCCGAGCGATTCCCGCCCTAAAGGTCGGATCGGCGGATTCCAGTCGTTCACCGAGCGCTTGAGAAGCGTGACGTGGCCCAGAGGCTTCAAGCTGTCGGACATCGACAAGTACGACGGGAAATCTGACCCATCTCAATGGCTTCAGATCTACTATACCGCCGTACAAGCAGCCGGCGGCGACGAGGACGTGATGACGAACTATCTTCCCATCATGCTCACCAAGGACTGCCGCAATTGGCTGGCAGGACTCCCGCAGGACGCCATTGACAACTGGGAGCAGCTTACCGAACTCTTCATCGGTAACTATCTCGGTACCTGGGAAAGGCCCGGGAGCAAGCGGCTCCTCAGTCAGATCAGGCAGCGCAAGAACGAGACTCTGCACGACTTCGTCCGCAGGTTCTCGGAAAAGCGCAACTCCATCACGGACGTCACGGATCAGGAGGTGATGTCAGCTTTCCAGCGTGGCATCTCCGATGGAAGACTGATCCATAAGTGGACTCGGAAGCCACCCGCGACTGTCAATGACATGTTCCGGGTCGCTAGCACGTGGGCGGACGCCGAGATCGCGAAAAGAGAACAACTCAGCGAGATTAGAAGCCGCTGGGAAGAAGAGAACAAGACGACTCGCAAACGCGACCGCCGTGACGACGAAGAACGACACGACGATCATCGACGCAATGACAGCCAACCTCGCAAGAAGAAGAGCGAGGGAGACATGGTCGCCGCCCTGGACCGGTCCAGAGGCCGGGTAACTCCAGAGGACTTCCAGCGCATGCTCGATGAGCAATGCCCATACCACAAGCACAAGCACTCGGCGCGAGAGTGCTACGGGCTCAAGCGAGCCTTCACCGGGGGCAACAGAGGCCCCCCGTACAGAAAGAGGAACGATGGTTCCCCGCGAGACGACAGGCGAAACGACGAGCCCGGCGATGACTTTCAGGAAGCCGACCGAGTGGTCCGCATGATCTATGGCGGACCAGAGTTCGAGTCGAAGCGCCAGCAGAAGCTCACCCATCGCCAGGTCATGCACGCGAGGGAGCCACCGGTACCTGAGTACCTCAAGTGGTCGGAAGTTCCGATCACGTTCACCCGGGAGGATCATCCAAACTTCATACCGAAGCCCGGGTCCCATGCCTTGGTGGTAGCCCCGACGATTCGCAACGTTCGGCTCACCAAGGTACTAGTCGACGGTGGCAGTGGCCTGAACATCCTCTTTGCTAACACATTGAAGGAGCTCGGCCTGACTACTCTCGACCTGAGTCCCCCCCAATCCGCATTCTACGGTTTGATACCGGGAGAGGGGGCAGAACCACTCGGGCACATCACGCTGCCCGTCACTTTCGGAGACCGGAATAATTACCGGACCGAGCACATGCAGTTCACGGTGGCGAACTTTGAAACTGCATACCACGCCATCCTTGGGAGGCCGGCACTCGCCAAGTTCATGGCGATTCCTCACTACGTCTACTTGCAGGTCAAGATGCCAGGACCGAAAGGCGTAATCACCGTCTTGGGAGACATCCGAGTCGCATACACGTGCGAGCAGGAAACTCTCAACGCGGCAGCCGCCCTGGACATGTCCAGGCGCATGGAACAAGTACTGGCTGCATCACAGGAGGTGGACAAGGACGCTCTAGAGATCCCCACCAAGAAGCCAGCGAGAGAAGCCATCGCGCCAAGCAAGGAGACGGAGCTGAAGAGGATCTCTCTGGACCTGGACGACCCAAAGAAGACGGCCATCATCGGGGCAGAGTTGGACCCCAAATAGGAAGAAGTGCTCGTCAAATTCCTAAGGGAAAACGCCGACATATTCGCGTGGAAACCATCCGATATGCCAGGTGTCCCAAGGGAACTTGCCAAGCACTCCTTGAAGGTCAATCCGACTGCCAAACCGATCAAGCAAAGGCTTCGTCGATTCGCGCAGGACCGCAAGGAGGCAATTAGGGCAGAAATTACAAAGCTGTTAGCAGCCGGATTCATTCAGGAGGTGTTCCACCCCGACTGGTTAGCTAATCCAGTTCTTGTAAGAAAAAAGAATAATAATGATTGGAGAATGTGCGTTGATTATACAGATCTCAACAAAGCTTGCCCTAAAGACCCCTTCGTTCCCCCCCGCATCGATCAAGTTGTTGATTCCACGGCAGGTTCCGCCCTGCTCTGCTTTCTCGATTGCTACTCAGGATATCACCAGATAGGCCTGAAGCTGGAAGACCAGATAAAAACCGCGTTCATCACGCCGTTCGGTGCCTTTTGTTACAACACAATGGCCTTCGGTCTGAAGAACGCAGGTGCAACCTATCAAAGGACAATTCAAGCATGTCTGGACCAATTGATCCCAGACATAGTAGAAGCTTACATCGACGACATCGTGGTCAAGATCATGAACCCTGAGGACATGATAGGGAATCTGACAAAGGTCTTCGAACGCCTACGCGTATTCCGGTGGAAGCTCAACCCGGAAAAGTGTGTCTTCGGAGTACCCTCAGGTAAACTACTCGGCTTCATGGTCAGCAACCGCGGGATCGAGGCAAATCGCGAGAAGATCACGGCCATCACCAAGATGCTACCACCAACCTGTCAAAAGGATGTGCAGAAGCTTACTGGATGCATGGCAGCGCTCGGTCGTTTTATATCACGACTCGGCGTTCGTGGATTGCCGTTTTTCAAACTGCTCAAGAAGCAGGACAAGTTTGTGTGGGATGAAGAGGCGAAGCGATCTTTTCAGGAACTCAAAGATTACCTGCAGAATCCTCCCATCCTCGTCCCACCTCAACCAAGAGAACAGCTCTACCTCTACATCTCTGCTACTCCCCGAGTGGTCAGCACGGTACTAGTGGTCGAGCGTCCTGAAGAAGGACACGCATATGGAGTTCAGCGACCAGTCTACTTCATCAGCGAGGTTCTGACCATATCTAAGGTACGCTACCCCCATGTGCAGAAATTATTATATGGAGTTCTTATCTCAACAAGAAAGCTGAAACACTACTTTGAGGCCCATCCAATCTCGGTGGTGAGCGAAAATCCGTTAGGGGAAATTCTCCATAACCGAGATGCCAGCGGCCGAATTGTCAAGTGGTCAATAGAATTGGCCGCTCATCACATAAACTTTGTTCCACGTACTGCTATCAAGTCTCAGGTCTTGGCCGACTTCGTAGCAGACTGGACAGAAAACCAAGCTCCGGCTGACGACGAGATAGTTGAGTACTGGGAGATGTACTTTGATGGCTCCCTCCAGATAAAAGGAGGCGGCGCAGGCGTGATCCTGATTTCCCCAAGTGGACAGGAACTAAAATACGTCCTTCAAATCATGTTTCCAGTATCCAACAACGCAGCTGAGTATGAAGCAGCCCTGCACGGTCTCCGCATCGCAGTATCTCTGGGTATCAAACGCCTGATGGTACGCGGGGACTCTGCCCTGGTCATAAACCAGGTAAACAAGGACTGGTCCAGGACCGTGGGAAATTAGGAAGCTGGAAGGGAAATTCTATGGCTTAGAGTTCCATCACGTGGTGCGCGACCATAACAAGGCGGCAGATGAGCTCGCTAAGATGGGGTCCACCCGTGAAGGCGTCCCACCCGGAGTTTTTATACAAGATCTTATCAAACCTTCTATCAAGATAAACCCGGATGGCACTGTCGCGGAGCAACAAGTCGGAGAATCCCCAGAGTCAGCCACATTAGTGGTAGATGAAGTGTTGGACTGGAGGACACAGATCATCGATTATCTGGACAGCGGCATACTACCCGCAGAGGTCGCAGAAGACAAATATCTAAACTCGCTCCACGAACAAATCGTGCGGCGCAGCAAAAACTACGTCATCATCGGAAACAAGTTGTATCGTCGATCTGGAGCTTCCCAAATCCTACAAAAATGCGTGAGTCGCACTGAGGGTATAGAACTCTTGACCGACATACACAAAGGAATTTGTGGAAATCACGCCGGAGCTAGAACCATTGTTGGTAAAGCTTTCCGGTCTGGTTTCTACTGGCCGACTGCTGTAGCAGACTCAGAGAACATCGTGCGGCATTGCAAAGGGTGTCAGTATTTTGCAAGGCAAATACATGCACCTGCACAACAGCTGCAAACCATACCAGCGTCCTGGCCCTTCGCTTGTTGGTGCTTGGATATGATCGGTCCATTTAAGAAGGCTCCTGGTGGTTTTGACCATGTCCTTGTAGCTATCGACAAGTTTACCAAGTGGATTGAGGTAAAACCAGTCAGAAAGCACACGGCAGCCAAGACCATCGAGTTCTTCACCGACATCACCCACCGCTTCGGAGTCCCAAATCGTATCATCACAGATAATGGTACGAACTTCGTAGCGCAGGAGTTTAAAGATTGGTGTAGCGATCGGAGCATCAAGCTATGTCCCGCTTCCGTCGCACACCCAAGGGCCAATGGCCAAGTCGAAAGAGCCAATGGCGAAATAATCAAAGCGCTCAGGGCCCGGATATTCAAGCAGCTGAAGCAACATGACGGACGATGGATCAAGGAGTTGCCGGCTGTAGTCTGGGGGCTGCGCACACAGCCGAGTCGTGCCACGAAGCAAACTCCGTTCTTTCTGGTTTACGGCTCGGAAGCTATCCTACCAACGGACCTCACATACGGCTCCCCCCGAGTGGAGTTCTATGATGAATACGACGCGCAAGTGGCGCGCATTGAAGACCTCGACAGCATCGAGGAGAAAAGATTGGCTGCCCAGATCCAAGCCGCGCGTTACGCTCAGGTTCTGCGACGTTATCACGATCGATCAGTTAAGCAGAGGTCCTTTGAAGCAGGCGATTTGGTTCTGAGAAGAAAGCAAGACACCAAGGGCGCGCACAAGCTTGCGTCCCCCTGGGAAGGTCCATATATTATCAAGTCAGTCAGTCGCCCAGGCTCATATCGACTCATGACCGAAGATGGCGTAGACATCCCAAATCCATGGAACATCGAGCACTTGCAACACTTCTACGCCTGAATCAGTTATGTATTTGTCTTTTTTATTTTTAGATTTATTTGTTCCGAGTGATTTTGGAGGGTAGTCACCCCCAGTTACGACTCGGCTTGTTCACAATGAGTTATCAATAAGGTTGATTTCATCTTTCATCTATTTCTACCACTCGCATTTCCTCTTTCGCGTCACGCACATAAAGTATGAGGGGAATAAACCTTAAATCGAGAGGGAAAGTACTCGCCAAGTCAAAGCTCTAAACGTATGACAAAGACTCTGCGGCATGAGACTGAGACCAACGAGGCTAATCTACTCCGTAACAGGTCAACCACTCAGAAATTAAGGCTAGCGCAGAAAGAAAGGGAGTTGTAGACCAATTAAAAACTTATATACAAAAGTGATAATTCATACATTGTTCAAAAACAGTACTGGTTCGACCACATACTACAAATATTTTGTTTACTCTGCAGGGTCGCCAGCACCAGACGGGGCCGCTTCATCCGAGTCATCAACAACGTCCTTGGACAGGGCATTGGCGATGGGCTCGACTTCATGGAGCAGTCTGCCCACATCATCTTCAGAGGTACCGGCAGCATACCCGTGGCCGAGTGGCTCCAGGTCTGACGCCGGGAACAGCGACTTGAGCACGGCCAGGACATGGCCACAGCTAGCTTGGCTGATGGAGCAGAGCTGTCGCCGGAAGTAGCGTGGGAGCGCCCGAACGCGGTCGAGGATGGAAGCTGAAGACGATGACGCCTCCGGCTCGATCTCCTCCGCCACCACTCGGATAGCATCCTCCAGCGCTGTCTTCTCAGCGCGCAGCGCCTCAGCCTCGCCTTGCAGCCGGGCCACCTTGGCAGTGAGCTCTGCGAATTGGGACATAGTCCGATATCGATAATCTAAAGAAGGTTAGATCTGAATAAATTTTCATGTCTGACAGAAAAACAAATAAGGAAGAACATACCTCTGAGCTCGTGCACGGCCTGGGCTTCGTTGAGCTTAGCCTGCTCTACCTCCCCGCATAAATCGCGGGTGGTACGCTGGGCTTCCTCCAACTCAGCCTGTCGCTCGACTGCATCAGCCTCGAGCTCAGCCACTCGGGCCACCAAGGAGTCGGCCTTAGCAACTGCAGAAGTTAATTCTTGGATAACCAAGGCTTTAGCCTCAGCATCAGCAGCTAAGTCCTGCAAAAACAAGTCAGAAGACAATATGAATCAATATACCAATGGTATTTGATATCAACAAGATAAAAAGTTCGGGAAGTACCTTGGCTATGTGGCCCATGCGACGATGAAGGGACAGAAACTCCTCCAGAGGAGTCAGGGGAGCACCACCACCCAGGACGCCGACCGCCGCAGAAGCTATATCGACCGTCGCAGTCTGGGGCGCCTCCATTGCTGCAGTCGGTTCAACTGCAGGAGCATGCTGGGGGCTGCCTTGTGGGACTGGCGGAGGAGTCGGCGACGCTGGTACAGGACTCGGCGGTGGCGGGGTTGGCTCCCGCTGCGACTCGGGAAGCGGACCCACAGGCTGATCGCTGAGAAGATCAGCCGAGTGGATCGGCACCTCTGGAGTTTGGATTGTTGGGGCTGCGGTCTCAATCGCCGACTGAGGCGGAGGACCCGAGAAGGGGACCTCAGACGGCGTGCTACAACATAAAGCATTTATGGATCACTAACAAAGAGCATAAAGGAAATCAAGACAAGACAAGAATACTTACAGATTAGAAATGCGCATTCTCAGGCGCTTTCCTTTCCGAGTTGGGGAAGGGAGGTCCCTCGGACTTGCAGCACTCAGAGGCATCACTGCAAGGGGAGACTGCTCCGAGCTCGTGATTGGCGGCTGGAGAGACGACTCGGTGATGCCAGCTTCATCCTTCTCCGAGTCAGACGACTCAGATATAAGGAGCTGCCGGCGGCTGGGCGCATCCCTGAACACGATCCCTGTGGAGATCTTCCGCCTCTTCAGAGCAGGAGCAGCCTTCCCACCACTCGGAGATTGCACATCGGGGGAAGGAGAGGATGACAGAGTGATATCCGAGTCGCGCAGATCACTCTCACTTTCCCCGACTGCTTCTTCACATTCAACGGCCCTGCGCCGACGAGGCTGATCCACTCCCTTTGGCATCTCAGGCAAAGGAGGGATAGATACAAAGGCCACTCGACTCTGCAAATATTGGGTTCAGTTTTGAGATTACACCCAATGGGTGGAATTGAAATAAAAACAACAACAAACTGACTAAATACCTCAGGGCGTGGATTTCCCAAGTTGAACGCCGGAGGACAGTCAGTAGTCCTCAGGGACGTTCCAGGTGCGAAGAATTTGCCAAGCCGAGCGGCGGCTTGGACTTTGTCGACGCGCTCGGGGGCTTCGCGCGTGTTGTCCCCCTCGGCGTAATATTCATACGCCGGGTGAGCTCGCTGCTTGAGCGGCTGAACCCGGCGCAGAACAAAATTGGCTGCCACACCGACGGCAGACAGCCCATTGTCCTTCAACTGGGAAATAAGACCCAGGAGCTCCCGAACCTGGTCCATTTCACTCTCCTTGTGGGCAGTCGGTTCGGGGATAAGGTTTAAGGAGAAAAAGATGAATGAAAAGATTGAAGTGAGGTTCTATCCCAAGATAGGCCTCACAGAGGTTGATGAAGATGGCGATGTGGAGGATAGAGTTGGGATTCAATGCGCAGAGGCAGATCCCATAATAATGAAGCAGCCCGCGGAGGAAAGAATGCGCGGGCAAGCCAAGACCACGGAGAAAGAAAGATTCAAACACCACCAAATCAGAGGAGTTTGGGGTGGGGAAAGACTCACCGGCGGCGGCGCGCCACTCGGCGGTTTGCTGGTCGGGGAGGACGCCATCCATGACGTGCTGCTCGAGGCGCTTGGTGGAGGTGATGGACTCCCTCCACTCGGCGGCACGATCCACGGCGACCTCGGCGACGGCCTTGCCCTTGGACGACCGGGTCCTTGCTGGTGACTTCTCCTTCCGCTTCGAGGCTTCCTTCCTCTTGGGCGCCATGGCAGCGACTGGTGCTGGAGAGCGAGGAAAAAGGGTGCGGGAGCAGATCTAGGGTTTTGTTCTGGCGCAAAGGGAACTGGAGCGTCGGGGAAGGCAAATGGCAAGTAAAGGAAGAAGAATGCGGCGGGGATGGCTTATAAAGGAAGGAACCGTTCCTCCCGCGCGCGGCGCGGCGCTTGTCTCGGGAACTCAACCGACGCAGGCACGTCCCGTCGCTTTGAATTCAAAGATGCGGTAGGGAATCGCGATATCTCGCGATATCTCGACTTCCGTAAGGCGACCGTTAGGGACGCAACAGACTTTTAGGAATAATGGGCCTAATGGGCTGAAATATAGCACGACCTTTTGGTTCTGTTACGATAATAAATTTGTGGGTTCCTGAGCTAGGGTTCAGGGGCAGAAACCACTCGGTCGTGAGGCTAAAATTAGTCGACGACCAGACTCGATTTTGCAATTAATATTGCGACCTCGCAACTGATTTTTGCGTAAGGCATGCGATATTATCGCTAAATTGACTCAGAAATCTGGGTCAAATGCTGATAAGTATAAATCTTGTGAGAAGATGGCTTACCATATGGTCAAGCTGAGTCGTGGGACACGACTCGGGAGTCATGCCGAGTTCAAAGAATTCGAGGACAAAATTCTTATAAAGGGGAAACAAAAAAGCCTCTGAAGGAAAAGTTTATCCAAAATCCATGCCCAGAGGCATGGAGGCTGAAAAATCAGTCGGAATTCATAGCTTTCAAAGTCTTGACACGATCATGCTGAGTCGTAACAAGACTCGGGGGCTACACCCAATGGGTGCACCTGGAGGTGCACACCATTGATGGATCAAGTTCAAAAAGAGATTCATAATATTTATTTTTGACCCTCGACCAGAATATTCTATTCTGCTCAAGGCTCGGGGGCTACACCCAATGGGTGCACCTGGAGGTGCACACCATTGAAAATCAAGATACAGATGGATAAAAGTTGAAGACCTTTGGCCAAATTCATACTAAAATTGCCCAAAGCCCGGGGGCTAAGTGTATTCACTTCGCTGTCGCGTCGTGAAAAAGAGCACTCCTTCCCCTCACTTTGACTGAAATTGAAGAATTGTTTTCAGAAACGTCTGAGAAACCACTCGGATCTTCCTTGAAACCACTCGGATGAGATCTTAGACAACTTGGAGCACTCGAATCATGCAAGAAAAGATAGAACAATTACAGCCAACGATCGGCCAAGAAGTGCTCGGGGGCTACTGTGGGGGATATAGTACCCGGGTACCTCACGAGCAAGCCTGGCAGCCCACCAAAAGGGGGCGGCCCACCTCATCGTTCTGGACCTGAAGACGTGCGGGACAAGTCGGCGCACGGAGGAAGGATCTGGAAGGAGAAGTTCTAGTTGGAATAGGAATTATTGTAAAGAAGGAAAGGATTCTTAGAGATAGGATCGGATACAAACCGACTTGTAACCCTGCCCCCCGATATATAAGGCGGGCAGGGACCCCCTCCAAAACAACTACCCACAACTCGACACAGAGGAACCACGACTCGAGCCAACTCGAATCACAATCTAAGCAATACAACACCCCAAAACAGGACGTAGGGTATTATGTCGAGTCGACGGCCCGAACCTGTATAAACCCTTGTGTCTGTCCATCCTAACCATCCTGCTTCCGATCTTTGCGATCTTCCCTACATTACAAATCACTTCCGTGGGCTACCCCGTGGAAGACTGCCGGAGATAATATCACCGACACTGTATAATTGAATTGCTGCATTTAAGTTTTTGTATCTTTTCCAACTGTTGTTCTAAGCTCACACATGTGCATATTCCTGTAGAGAACGTGCTAGCTGACGGGGTTTATAACTTGGTGCCTGAGTCCGAAGCCGAGCAGCCAGAGCCTGAGGTTGTTGAGGCAGATCAAGACCCGAGCCAAGACTCGGAAGGGCCCAAGGCCAGCGAAGGCAAGCACCGGAGTGCATCCATCCTTTTTAACGCAGCCGCAATTTAATTTATTTACTTTACAAAGTCTTTATCTTATGCATTTAAGTTTTCATAGGAATTGACTGAAAACCTAGTTGCATGATCCTTAGGAAACCCAGAGTTTTTACTAGTATGTGTAGGTCGATAGAATTGCTAGGCTGGTTAAACGGTAGAAGTCGAGTAATTGCCTGTTACTCGCGAGAAGCTAAGTTGGTTCTTTCAGCAAGTTTTGTTCACACGTCAGTTAAACTGGAAAAAGTTTAGACCGGGTGGAGAGTTTTGGTAGGAAAAGGAATGGAATGGTGTAGCTCCGCCTGTGTCATTTAAGGCCCGTTCGTTGTTGGCTCTGGGATCAAGATTGAACTGTACTACCTCACATGCTGGGAGTAAGAGGTAGTTGAAACTGGTAACTTATGTACTTTAGCTCGCACTGGTATGTTGAACTACGCCTGACTTCCTATTCATGTACCGGTTAGAGTAACTCATGGCTGACCCGTCGTTGGTATCGGTGGGGACTGGTACTTGAGGGTCGCAGGGTAGGTCAAGTACTTAGTGTTGGCTGAAGGAACGGCTGGCATGAGCGGCTCGACGGGGCTCGTTTGTGCCGTGTGGGTAGGTTAACCTTGCAAGGGATAAAACCGAATCGATTCGCCGTACTCACGGTATTGAGCTCTTGATCACTGGGCAGCATCGCTAGTTAAGAACTTGAATATTGTTGATGGTCATATGCTGTATGATTTGTTAATCAAGATCTTGCTCTCTTTGTAAAAGTTTTATAAATGCTAACTTAGATCAAATAGTGCAACTAAAATTTGGATGCTAAAATTTGAAAGTAAGGATCTATTTAGTTGCTCTTTTTGGCAAAACAAAAACCCAGCCAAAAGCCTTGCATACTAGGGGTCTTAGAAATCTTAAGTCGGTTAAGTCTTGCTGAGTATTAAATTACTCAACTTGCTTGTGTTAACCCTTTTTCAGAGTCTGAGTCTAGCATAGCAGAGCAGGTCGCTGAAGCTTTCCCTTTTGGTGTGCCCGAAGGTTTTCAGTTGCAGTTCGTTCCGGCTTCGCAGGGTGTGGAGCCGAGGGAGTGATAATGCCAGCTGGGCTACCTGTGCATTATTATGTTATGTTATCGGCGTAGACTCGAGATGTTTTAAACTTCCGCTGTGCTTTAAAAACTCTGTGTTGTAATAACTTTTATAATGTCCTGTTTTGTAAATTAAATCCACGTGTACTGTATTGTAGAATTTGTGACTCGTTAATCATCTGTGCTCATTGTGGAGTGAGACTTACCTCGTATTGGTTTCGACAATGTGATCAGTGGTGTAATCGGGAGTTACCCGACAGCAACTACACGGTTATGTCAGTTGAAGTGCGAGTGTGCTGTACTGCTTGCATTAGCTAAGGGACAATGCACTTGAGCTGACATAATTTGAGGTGGTTCTGCCACAGCTGGTATCAGAGCCGAAAATACTTGGCGGATGATTTAACTTGTCTTAAAAATGTGTTTTCAGAAATTAAAGTTAATCTGGTTTGAGAAAATGCGTTGGTCACGTTAAGGAATTAATTTTTAGAACGTAAGCCCTAGGGAATTATGGGTATGTGAATCAGGTGGCTATCTAACTTTGCAGCTAACTCCCAGCACATTACTTTCTGTCAAAACTTACTTTATTGCACAACCAACCTTTATTTATGCATCGACAGAGGGTGAGGATCTCCGGTCAATGGGGACACCTTGACACCTCGGTCGGTACGGTGAAATCTGAACGCCGTGCTCAAGCGGTGGCCTCCTTGAGCTGCAGCCAATATAACCATGCACTGTTGTGGATTATATTGGGTGTAAAGTTGCCTCTATGTGTTGTCCATACGGCACGGGATGTATGGATACCGTTACTATAGAGAACGGTAATGTATGGGAACGCTTTCATGAGTGCTGGCATGAAAGGTTCGATTTATACACTGTGTTTTCTGCAGGTACACTAACATGCGTTACGTAAGTTAAGACGTGTACAATACGATTAGTTATTATAGAGAGAGCCGTATGGTTTTGCCACCGATCCTAACCACGTAAGACCAAGAATACTTGGCAATTATTTTTATTTGTGAGGGCGGTTAGGACGAGCATGCATCATGTGTTTTAAAATCTGTTGAAAAATCCTTAAAATTTTGATAAGGTACCCTAGGATCTACACCACCATCCACTTTGCATTGCACCTAAGGTTGATCTAGTTGGGGCTTTTGGACGTCTGCTGCTGGTCGAAATTTTCTCGGCTAGCAAATGATGTTTTCTGCAGGGAAGAGTTAAAGGAAAGTTGCTCAGAATTTGGTTAGCTTGCTGCTGTAAAAATTTCACATTTTTACCTTCAGTATAGCTCGAGTTATACATGTTTTAGTAAGCCCCTGTTTTCTGGATTTTTCTGGAGGACAGCAATGAGTCTTTGAATTTTTTTTACCCCCTCTTAACATCTGAATCAAGTCTTCCACTTCATAAGAGAGTTGTAGAGAAATATCTAACAGATTTTCTGGCAAACTTTGAGCATTTTTGCATACACCAGTTGAGAGTTATGAATTTTTCTTTGCTTGCCAGGAATCTGTCCAATTCTAAATTCAGCAATATCTTTTCCAAATCAAGTGCTAAGCCTCATTTGCTTTTCATTTCAGATGAGTTTCCCAAATAACAACCCCCACATCACCACTGATATCGATGGTCGTCTTTTCCTTCTCAGCTTTGGGAGACCATGCAGACTTTGGGATACGTGGTCGCTCCTCAGTACGTGGGAAGATACATTACTGAAACCGGGATAAACCGTTGTGAGGTCTCATTGGTTATTCCCAGTTTACAGCTAGGAGTGGGTGAAGAAATTCGTATTGTTGTTACCGGGGGAAGTTATGAGGAGGCTTGTGACACTGCCGCTTGGAGAGCCTTGCAGCAGTTAAGCTTTAAGCATCAGATAAAAACTTTCGGAGCTCCAGCGGGTGTTTTTATGTCCTCTACAACTGAAGTGGGTGAGTCTAGCTCCAGTGTTAAGAAGGAAAACTCTACTGATGTGCAGAACATGACTCGCTATATGGATAATGTTAACCGTCTGACTGAGAGCATGGCTTTCAGTTATGGCGCTATGTTGAATGCTGCTAACTCACAGGCCCAGGAAAGAGCGGCAATGCAGGGACAAGTTGACCAACACATGGCTGTGATTGGAAGCTTGGAGGAACGTGTGTATGATTTAGAAGTGGAGAATGACAACCTTATGCAAGAGCAGGAGGGAGTCTGGGCTGAAGGGCCCCAAGCTAACCATCCACTAGGAGAGCTGCCTGATCAAGGTGATTCTGGCTTGGATGACTCACCTGGACCACCCGTAGAACCGCAGCTATCCGATCAGGAGGAGCCAGTTGCTCCAGTTCCACAACCACAAGTCCCTGGTCCTGCGTATGGGTGGATCAGTGAGGAAGAAGATACAGAAGAAGAGCTTGATAAAATAAATGGGGAGGAAGAAGTGGGTGATGAAGAGGAAACTGAAGAAGAAGAGGAGGAACCGGAAGAACGCGTCTTTTTCACTGATAACGAGGAATCCGATTGATTTATGTTTACCTTCGGAAAATTCCCGCTATCATGTGTTGTATCTTAATTTCCAGCTTGTAATAAGTTGTATGGTGGAGTACTTTCCAGTTGAACTCTTTTCATTGATGTTGTAATAATTATGATGTATGGATGTAAAGCGGAACCTAATTTCCTTTTTCTATGCAGCACTTTGGTTTGTTCTGAAATTTTCGCAGCAGATTTGTATTGGAATTTTTACGCCTTGATAACCATTTTTCTAGGCAGACTGATGAATACCAAAGTTGTTGCAAAGTTCATGAGAAAGCTGCTGGTAAAATTTCAAGTCCTTTGGATCAGTAGTTTGGGAGAAACAGAAGAAACAATTCGACTCTGTCTGCTGAAAAACAGATTTGACAGAGAGGCAAAGGACGAATTTTTGACCCCTGTTAACGTGAGATTTAGTTCGGGAATTGAATACGAAAGTTGTGGACTATCAAATTCTAAATCTACTGGAAAAATTTGAGCATTTTTGGTTTAGTAGTTCGCGAGATACGAATTTTACGCTAAACCCGTGCGATCTGTCCACAAGCTGAGAAGTGGAAAAGTGATAGTATCACGTTCAAATGACAATTGGATCTAACTTCCGAGACTAACTCTATATTGGATTTTTTTTGTCATGCACTATGCTATAAAGTTTTCCTTTCTGAGTATTGATTTTATTTATCATCGCTCACTGAGAAATTATTGCAAAGTTGTATAACTAATCTGCACTTGGTGGCTTATGCAGAATGCCTGACGCTCCGGATGGTGCCGGGGGTGGGGATGAAGGAAATCTGCCAGGACCTCCTGATCTCCGAGAGTTTATGGCCCATCAGATGGCTCAGCACACCGAGCTTATGCGTGTGATTGTCCAGATGCAGCAGAATCAGCCACGCCAGGAACCACAACATGAAATGCCGCGTGAAGCTTCTTACCCGGATTTCTTTGGCACTCAACCACCGCAATTCTTCAAGGCGAAGGAGCCTCTGGATGCTGATGTCTGGCTCAACATCATTGAGTCAAAATTTGCATTATTGATATATCCATGTTCAAAAGCCAATAAAGCTCGATTTGCAACTCAGCAGCTTAGGGATGATGCCCGCATGTGGTGGGATAATTATCGTGCTACACTTCCTGCTGATCATATTGTATCTTGGAATGAATTCAAGACTGCTTTTCGCTCCCACCATATTCTTGATGGTCTCTTAGAGAGAAAACTTAATGAGTTCTTGGCACTTACTCAGGGTAATCAGGGTGTGGTGCAGTATTCACAGGCTTTTAATCATTTATCGCAGTATGCTGGTCATCATGTGGATACGGATGCTAAAAAGCAAGACCGTTTTCGTCGCGGGCTTAACACTAAATTGAAGAAAAGTTTGGTTCTTATTAAGCCTGCCAGTTTTAATGAATTGGTGAACATGGCCATCACTCAAGAGGATAGTAATTTGGCTCATCAGGCTGACAAGAAGAGGAAAGCCCCAGCTGCTTCATCTAGTGCTTCCGGACAGAGATTCCGAGTGGAGCAAAAGACCCCACAGAAAGCTCCTCAAAATGCTCAGAAGAGGCAAGGGCAGCAAGGTTACTGGGTTCTTCGCCCAAATCAAGCTCAGGGACAGTCCCAAGGACAAGGATCGCGTGCGCCTCCTCCTCAACAGCAGGGGCGTACCCATAATTTTCCGTGTTACAATTGCGGGAAGCTGGGACATTTTGCTAAGGAATGCAGAGCACCACCCAAAGGTGGAAATAATGCACCCAGGCAGCAGCCTAATAATCGTCAGAACAAGAAGCAAATGGTGGTTAAGCAAGGCCGTGTGAATTTCACTACCATTGATGCTATTCCAGAGGGTACTCCAGTCATGGCGGGTACGTTTCAAGTTCGAAATCAACCTGTTGTTGTTTTATTTGATTCTGGAGCCTCACATAGTTTTGTCAGTATGGCATGCATAGAAAAATGTGGGTTTCAAATAGCACAGTTAAATTGTAGTTATATGATATCCAGTCCTGGTGGGAAGATATCTACCAACCGGGTGACTAAACCAATTCCTCTCCAGATTGGAAGTAAAGTGTTTGACACTGAGCTTATCTGTCTGGATAACCAGGGGATAGATATTATTTTGCGTATGAACTGGATGCAAAAGCACGGAGTTGTCTTAGACTTATCAGCTCGGGGTGTTGAAATAAATTCCCCTAGTCATGGTGTTTCCACACTTTATTTGCCATCCACACCTTCTCCAGATAATTGCACCTTTGCTATGATCCAAGTTGCATTAGAAGATATTCCGGTCGTAAATGAATTTCCAGATGTTTTTCCTGATGATCTTCCGGGGATGCCACCCGATCGGGATATTGAGTTTGTAATTGAGTTGCAGCCCGGTACCGCACCCATTTCAAAAAGGTCGTACCGTATGCCGCCCAATGAATTAGCAGAGCTGAAGATCCAACTACAAGAACTTCTTGACAAGGGCTATATCAGGCCAAGTTCTTCTTCCTGGGGTTGTCCTGCACTCTTTGTGAAAAAGAAGGATCATACTTTGAGATTGTACGTGGACTACCGGCCCCTTAATGCAGTTACCATCAAGAATAAATACCCTCTTCCACGTATCGACCTTCTCTTTGATCAATTGGCTGGAGCAAAAGTGTTCTCAAAAATTGACCTTCGGTCAGGTTATCATCAGATCAAGATTCGACCTTGTGATATTCCCAAGACAGCTTTTTCCACCCGATATGGCTTATATGAATATTTAGTCATGTCTTTTGGACTCACCAATGCTCCTGCCTATTTTATGTATCTTATGAACTCAGTCTTTATGCCGGAGCTGGACAAATTTGTCGTGGTTTTTATTGATGACATTCTTATTTATTCCAAGGATGTGGAAGAGCATGCTGAACATCTCAGAATTGTTCTTCAGCGATTAAGGGATCATAAGCTCTATGCTAAGTTCAGCAAATGCGAGTTTGGTTGAAGAGTGTGAAATTTTTGGGTCACACCGTATCCGGTGATGGTATTGCCGTTGACCCAGTAAATGTGCAAAAAGTTCTAGATTGGGAACCTCCTAAATCTGTTCATCAAATCAGAAGTTTTCTTGGAATGGCGGGGTATTACCGTCGCTTTATTCCAGATTTTTCCAAGATTGCCAAACCTATCACTGAGCTTCTGAAGAAGGGGGAGAAATTTAAATGGAGTGACAAGTGTGATGAAGCATTCCATACTTTGAAAAGACTCCTGACATCTGCCCCAGTTCTTGCTCAACCTGACACTTCCAAGGCTTTTGATGTGTATTGTGATGCATCAGGCATAGGACTTGGTTGTGTTCTTATGCAGGATAATCGAGTTATCGCTTATGCTTCTCGAGCTCTTCGACCTCATGAGAAGAATTATCCGACACATGATCTTGAACTTGCTGCAGTGGTACATGCCTTAAAAATTTGGAGGCACCATCTTATGGGTACTCATTGCAATATCTATACAGATCACAAGAGCCTCAAGTATATTTTTACTCAAGCTGATCTTAATATGAGGCAAAGAAGATGGTTGGAGTTGATTAAAGATTATGAAATTGAAGTTCATTATCATCCGGGCAAAGAAAATGTAGTTGCAGATGCACTCAGCCGCAGGGGTAATTGCCAGTTTATATCTTTGAGACCCCAAAATGCCACTCTTGCTAAAGAGATGGACAAATTGAATTTGGAAATTATTCCACAGGGTACTTTAAATCACCTTTTGATTCAACCTAGTTTGCAAGATCAGATTGTCGCGGCTCAGTCTAAATCTAAAGGAGTACAGATCATTAAGCAAAAGCTAGCTGAAAATGATGGAAAGTATAAATGCTTTCGTCAAGACGATGATGGAGTTCTAAGATTCAATAATCGGCTAGTGGTTCCTAAAGATCATGAGCTTAGGAAGAAAATTCTTGATGAAGCACATCTTTCTAAATTCTCTATTCATCCAGGGAGCAGTAAAATGTATCAAGATTTGAGAGAAAATTTTTGGTGGACCCGAATGAAAAGGGAGATTGCTAAATATGTAGCAGAGTGTGATACCTGTCAAAGGGTGAAAGCTAGTCACTTGAAAGCCGGTGGAACTTTGCAACCATTGCCCATACCTTCATGGAAATGGGAAGATATAAGTATGGATTTTATTGTGGGTTTGACATTGACTCCTCAGAAACATGACTCTATATGGGTTATTGTTGACAGACTCACCAAGTCAGCACATTTTATTCCTGTCAACAATGCTTTTTCAGCAACTCAATATGCTGAGATCTATTTAGATCAAATTGTGCGTTTGCATGGAGTTCCAATGACTATCATTTCGGATAGAGGTTCACCATTTATAGCTCGCTTTTGGAAACAATTGCATGAGCTGTTAGGCACTAAACTCATTCGAAGTTCAACTTATCATCCTCAGACCGATGGGCAAACCGAAAGAGTGAATCAAATTTTGGAGGACATGCTCAGAGCTTGTGTCATCCATTACAACAAGAGTTGGGATAAAAGCTTATCTTTAGCCGAGTTTTCCTACAATAACAGTTACCAATCCAGTTTGAAAATGGCACCATTTGAAGCTCTATATGGACGAAGGTGTTGAACACCGTTAAATTGGTCGGGAACTGGCGAGAGAAAAATCTTCGGTCCAGACTTGGTTAAGGAGGCCGAGGATAAAGTCAAAATTATTCAGCAAAATCTTAAGACCGCGCAATCGCGGCAAAAGAGTTATTATGACAAAAGAAGAAGACCTTTAGTTTTCAAGGTTGGGGATCATGTTTATCTTTGAGTATCGCCAACTAAAGGTGTTCAGAGATTTGGAGTCAAAGGAAAATTAGCTCCTCGTTTTATTGGACCTTTTGAAATCATTAGACAATGTGGTCCAGTTGCTTATGAGATACAACTGCCGTCCAAGCTTGCAGCTATTCATAATATCTTTCATGTCTCTCAACTCAAGAAATGTCTTAGGGTTCCTATTGAAGGGATTGCTCATGAAGAAATTGAGTTTGAACCCGACTTATCATATGAGGAACAACCTTTCAAGATTCTGGATATTACTGAAAGAGTTACTCGGAGACGGTCCATTAAATTTTATAAAGTTCAGTGGACTCATCACTCTGACAAAGAAGCAACACGGGAACAAGAATCTTAGCTCAAATCCAAGTATACAGAGTTTTTAGATGCTGCATTAAGGTATAAAAATTATACACTCTCTCTTTACACCGGAATCTCGGGACGAGATTTTTTTAAGGGGGGAGGGCTGTGACACCCCGTGTCACTTTTGAAAATTTTATCATGCACATCTACTCATTGTACAAAGATTGTGGTGCTCATCATGTTTTTGAACTGAGTATCATGTTTGAATAGACTCCCAAAAGTCAAATTTCGTTTTTAAACTCCTTTGAATTCAAATTTGGTTAAGATAAACCTTTTCCTTTTAACCCTTTTTGGGGCTTGTTTAAAATTAAAAATGTTTAAACAAGTGGCTTTTGGCCAATTTGAAAATTCATTAGTGAACTATCTACTTTCAGCTAGAAGTTTTGGTTTTGAGCAAAAACATCTTTTACTTGCTCAAACTCTTGGTCAAATAGTGGTCAAACTGCTGATTTCAGCACTTCTGAAATTGGCTAAGTCCAAATCCTGACAGCAGTCATTAGCCAACTTTGAGACTCTATATCTTTTATTTTTCAATCTATCCAAACCAAATCAAGTTCATGGTTTGAAAGCTGGTAGTTTGAACTCTTCAAAAATCATGAACAACTCCAGGATCTCAAACTCTAGCTATTTCTTTTACATGCTCAAAGTCAGCTAAATCCAATACAGTTCTGGGACTTAGAAATTTTTCTGAGTTCGAGATTTTGGCCGAAGTTTGATCAAGTTTATCTCTCAAACCAAATCTTTTTGAACCTGATGAATTTAACAAAAGTTGTTCCCCTTAGTGCCATCTACAACTTTTGTATTGGGATTTTGGAAAGTTTACACGCAAATTTCGAGTTTGATTCAAGTTTTTGGGAGGGATTCGGCCGCCACTGTAGCGTCTGAATCGACCAAGTCGATTCAGACTTCAGTCAGTGAAGGGCTCGGTCGAGCCGGCCGTCGGTGGCCGCCCGTGCCACGCGCCGCGCTCTACTGTCCCTTGCCACGCGCCATCGCCTCGCACTGCCAGTCACGCTCCAACTCATGCGTTTTGCCTCGGTGTCGAGCTCGGCCGGCGACACCAATTTGGCGGTGAGCGGTGAGCTCTGTAAGCCGCCCGTGAAGGACACGCGGATTCACCGCGGTTAAGCCGTCATCGACCAATTCACCGCGCCAGTAAACTCTCCTCGTTGCCCTCGTCGTCCTCATCCACTCCGCCAGCTTCGCCGTCCTTTCTCTCGCCGGCAATCCCCAGAATTCCGGCCGCCATTGCCGCCACCCCACCTCATCGTTGAACTTAGCCTTTCCATCCTTCTCCGCCTCCTCTAAGCACCCAAATGGTTACTCCTTGACTCCCTGAAGCCGTGCGCCATCTCATCGTGAACTCCGAGGCGTCGGTGAGCTTTAGCGCCAGCCATCTTCTCGGTTAACCGCCGCCGGCCGTGGACGCGTGCCATTCCGTCGCTAATCCTTGGGTTTTTCATGCCTAGGTGGTGCGGCTTGGAGTCCTGAGGCCGTGGGTCATCTCCGGCGCGTCTCCGACCACTTCTCGGGCGAGTTCACGCCGGTCAACCGCGCGGCGGCGCGCTGTGTGCGGCGGAGTTAGGCCAAGGGTGTCCAATTAGAAGGACGAATATTTCCAGGGGGTTATGTGAAAGATTGTTGGGTTTAAGTGTGAGAGTGGAATCTTTCGAGGGGGTTTTCTGGAAAATCTAGGGGCTTATCTGTGAAGAAAGGACTGGTTGGTAATAGATCTTTTAGATCCAGCGGCCTAAGTGCAAAAGTGTTTTCGGGTTTTCTTTTGTTTTTCTTTTCAGCATACATGTATTTCTTGTTTAATGCATAGAAAATCATAGGAAAGTGGGAAAATTGTGAAACCAATTTTGTTGTACTTGTTGCATCTTTGGTTACAGCAGAAAATTATAAAATCTTGTTGTTAAGTTGCTGTTTTCTGTGTAGAAGTTTTAGTTAGTTTATTAGCTTTCTGTCAAAATAAATAGTTCTGCATGTCCAAAAATTTTGACAAAATCACAGTAGCTCTACAATGTGTTTTTGCAAGCACAGTAAATTTTTGGGTTGCATGCTGTCTGTGTAGTTTAAGTTAAGCTTTTTCTCCATGTTTAGATTGTTTGTGCTGTTAAAAATAGTTGTGAATATGTTTTTGAGCTCAATAAATCATGGTAAATCTGTGTAAATGTCTAGTTAGTGTTTCTGTGAAGTTTGGCATATTTGTGCATAATCTTGTTGCTGTTTGTTGTTCTGGACCTGATGACGTGCGGGACAAGTCGGCGCACGAAGGAAGGATCTGGAAGGAGAAGTCCTAGTTGGAATAGGAGTTATTGTAAAGAAGGAAAGGATCCTTAGAGATAGGATCGGCTACAAACCGACTTGTAACCCTGCCCCTCGATATATAAGGCGGGCAGGGACCCCTCCAAAAAAACCCAACACATCTCATCTCAACTCATAGCGAAATCCACGCAATACAACACCCCAAAACAGGACGTAGGGTATTACGTCAAGTCGACGGCCCGAACCTGTATAAACCCTTGTGTCTGTCCATCCTAACCATCTTGCTTCCGATCTTTGCGATCTTCGCTGCATACAAATCACTTCCGTGGGCTACCCCGTGGAAGACTGCCGGAGAAAATATCACCGACAGTGGCACGCCAGGTAGGGGCTATTGCTGAAGGTGCTCAGTCGGAAATGCAGACTGAACCTCCCTGCTGTCGGTGGTTTACTGCAACGATGCCTGAGAGACGTTCTACAACATCACCCACCGCTTCGGAATCCCACATCGTATCATTACAGATAATGGTACGAACTTCGTGGCGCAGGAGTTTAAAAATTGGTGCAGCGAGAGGAGCATCAAGCTATGCCCCATATCTGTGGCGCACCCAAGGGCCAATGGCCAGGTTGAAAGAGCCAATGGCGAAATAATCAAGGCGCTCAGGGCCCGGATATTCAAGAAGCTCAAGCAGTACGATGGACGATGGATCAAGGAGTTACCAGCTGTAGTCAGGGGGCTGCGGACCTAGCCGAGTCGTGCCACGAAGCAAACCCCGTTCTTTCTGGTTTACGGCTCGGAAGCTATCCTACCAACGGACATCGCATACGGCTCACCCCGAGTGGAGTTCGGCGCGCATTGAAGACCTCGATAGCATCGAGGAGAAGAGATTGGCTACCCAGATCCAAGCCGCGCGTTACGCTCAGGTCCTTCGACGGTATCATGATCAAACCGTCAAGCAGAGGTCTTTTGAAGCAGGCGACTTGGTTCTGAGGAGGAAGCAAGACACTAAGGGCGCGCACAAGCTTGCGTCCCCTTGGGAGGGGCCATACATCATCAAGTCAGTGAGTCGCCCAGGCTCATATCGCCTCATGACGGAAGACGGCATAGACATTCCAAATCCATGGAACATCGAGCACCTACAGCGTTTCTACGCCTGATTCAGTTATGTATTCATCTTTTTTGTTCATTAAGATATGTTTTCCCGAGTGATTTTGGAGGATAATCATCCCCAGCCACGACTCGGCAGATTTATAATACGAGTTATCAATAAAGTTGATTTCATCTCCCATCTATATCTACTACTCGAATTTCCTCTTTCGCGTCACGCACATAAATTATGAGTGGAACAAACTTTAAATCGTGGGGGAAAGTACTCGCCAAGTCAAAGCTCTGCACGCACGACAAAGCTCGGCGGCATGAGACTGAGACCAACGAGGCTAATCTACTCCGTAACAGGTCAACCACTCAGAAATTAAGGCCAGCGCAGAAAGAAAGGGAGTAGTAGTCACATAAAAACTTATATACAATAACAAAGGCTTAAAACATTGTTCAAAAGTGTTACTTCTGTCAGATAATACAGATATTCTATCAAATCTACACTGCAGGGTCACCAACACCAGAGGGGGCCGCATCATCAGAGTCATCGACAACGTCCTTGGACAGGACATTGGCGATCGGCTCGACTTCAAGGAGCAGTCTGCTCACATCATCCTCGGAGGTGCCAGCAGCGTACCCGCTGCCGAGTGGCTCCAAATCCGATGCTGGGAACAGAGACTTGAGGACCGCCAGGACATGCCCGCAGCTGGCTTGGCTGATGGAGCAAAGCTGGCGCCGAAAGAAGCGTGGAAGCGCCCGAGCCCGGTCGAGGATAGAAGCTGAAGATGATGATGCCTCCGGCTCGATCTCCTCCGCCACCACTCGGACTGCATCTTCCAGCGCGCTCTTCTCGGCACGCAGTGCTTCCGCCTCGCCCTCTAGCCGAGCCACCTTGGCAGTGAGCTCTGCAAATTGGGCCATAATCCGATACCGGTAATCTACAGAAAGTTAGATCTGGATAATATATTCACGTCTGACATAAAAACAAAAGAGAATAACATACCTCTAAGCTCCTGTGTGGCCTGGGCTTCGTTGAGCTTAGCCTGCTCCACCTCTCCGCGAAGATCGCGATTGGTGCGCCGGGCTTCCTCCAACTCGGCCTGGTGTTGGGACGCAGCGGCTTCGAGTTCAGCCACTCGGGCCACCAAGGAGTCGGCCTTAGTGGCTGCAGAAGAAAGTTCTTGAATCGCCGAGGTTTTTGCCTCGGCATCAGCAGCTAAGTCATGCAAAAGATAGTCAGATGACACAACAAATAGGTGTACCACTCGGTACTCAACCTAAACAAGAAAAGTGGCTCAGGAAATACCTCGTCTATTTGGCCCATACGACGATGGAGTGACAGGAACTCCGCCAGAGGAGTCACAGGAGCACCATCACCCGGAGCCACGACCGCTGCAGGAGCGACTTCGACCTCTGCAGCCTGGGGCTCCTCCATCGCCGCAGTCTGCTCAACCACAGGAGCAGGCTGGGGGCTGCCCAGTGGAGCTGGAAGTATGGTCGGCGACGCTGGAGCAGGACTCGGCGGAGCTGGGGTTGGTGCTCGCAGCGATTCTGGTGGCGGCTCCACAGGCTGATCGCTAGAAGGATCAACCAAGTGGGAGGATACTTCTGGCACTTGGATTGTAGGGATCTCTGTCTCGCTGACTGACTGCGGCGCAGAACCCGCAAAGGGGATCTCAGACGGCGTGCTGCAGGATAAAGCAAATAAGGATTAATTACAGGAAAACATAAAAGTCAATCAAAGGTTGACAATATTACTTACAGAGTAGATACGCGCATTCTCGGGCGCTTTCCTCTCCGAGTGGGGGAAGGAAGGTCCCTCGGACTTGCAGTACTCAAAGGTACTATGGCAAGGAGCGACTGCTCCGAGCTGATAATTGGGGGCGGGATTGAAGACCCAGCACCACCAGCTTCGTCATCATCCGAGTCAGACGACTCGGTGAGGATGAGTTGGCGACGGCTCGGCGCATCCCCAATCACGATCCCCGTTGAAACAGAAATCTTCCGCTTCTTCGGGACAGGGGCAGCCTTGCCACCACTCGGAGACAGCACGTCCGGAGAAGGTGAGGATGACAGACTGATATCTGAGTCATGCAGGTCACTCTCACTTCCTCCGAGTGCTTCTTCAGCAGCACCGGCTCTGCGCAGCGCCGGCTGATCCACTCCCTTCGGCATCTCAGGCAGAGGAGGGATAGAAACAAAAGCAGCTCGACCCTGCAAAAGTTGGGTTCAGTTCTTTACTAAGATTACACCCAATGGGTGGAATTGAAAACAAAAAAATAGCAATGAATTGATTCAGTACCTCAGGGCGTGGATTCGACAAGTTGTACGCCGGAGGACCATCAGAAGTCCGCAGGGAAGTCCCTGACGCAAAGAATTTGCCAAGCCGAGCTGCAGCTTGGCCCCTATCAACACGCTCGAGGGCTTCACGCGTGTTGTCCCCCTCGGCGTAGTATTCATACGCCGGATGAGCCCGCTGCTTAAGGGGCTGGATCCGGCGCAACACGAAGTTGGCTGCCACTCCTACGACAGTCAACCCTCTGTCCTTCAGCTGGGCTATGAAGAACCTCGTCCATCTCGCTCTCTTTGGGAAGAGAAATCCAGGATTTGGAGGGAACAGGACGCGAATCGATTTCAGGAGAGATGGCAGGCGAGTGGTTTCCTACGTAAAACCACTCGGACTGCCACCCTTTGTTGGAAGTAGGCAAAGGAATATCAAAGTACTCCTGGGTTTGACCCTCACGGAGCTGGAGCCCGCCGCCTCCGACTACTCGCGGGCACTCGGTTCCAGGATAAGGTTTCAGCAGGAAAAGATGAAGAAAAAGATTGAAGTGATGCTCTATCCCGAGATAGGCCTCACAGAGATTGATGAAGATGGCGATATGAAGAATGGAATTGGGATTCAGTGCGCAGAGACTGATCCCATAAAAATGGAGCAGGCCGCGGAGAAAAGGGTGCGCAGGAACGCCAAAACCGCGCAGAAGAAAAGATTCGAACACCACCAAATCAGAGGAATTTGGGGTGGGGAAAGACTCACCGGAGGCTGCGCACCACTCGGCGGTTTGCTGGTCTGGGAGGATGCCGTCGATGACGTGCTGCTCGAGGCGCCTGGTGGTGGTGATGGACTCCCTCCACTCGGTGGCGCGGTCCATGGTGACATCGACGACGGCCTTGGCCCTGACTGACCGAGCCCTTCCTGGCGACCTCTCCTTCTGCTTCGGGGCTTCCTTCCTCTTCGGCGCCATGGCTGCGAGCAGGGGCTGAGGATTGAAGGTTGGAGGTTATGAAAGTGGATCTAGGGTTTGCGCTCGAACAGGGAGGAGAACTTGGGCGCTGAGAAGGCAAATGGCGAGGAAAGGAAGAAGGTTGCGGCGGGGATGGCTTATAATGGAATGAACCGTCCCTCCCGCGCGCGGCGCGATGTTTGTCTCGGGAACTCAACCGACGCTAGCACGTCCCGTCGCTTTGAATTCAAAGATGCGCTATGGAGTCGTGATATCTCGCGATATTCTGGCTTCATAAGGCAACCGTTAGTTTCCCTAGGAAACAATGGGCTTTACAGGATTGATGGGCCTAAATGGGCTGAAGTATGGCATGACCTTTCGGTTCTGTTAATTAACAAATATGTGGGTTCCTGAGCTAGTGTTCAGGGGCAGAAACCACTCGGTCGTGAGGCTAAAATTAGTCGACGGCCAGACTTATTTTTGCAATTGATATTGCAACCTTGCAATTGATTTTTACGTAAGGCATGCGATACTATCGCTAAATTCGCTCAGAAGTATGGGTCAAGTGTTGACAAGTATAAATCTTGTGAGAAGGTGATTTACCATATGGTCAAGCTGGGTCGTGGGACACGACTCGGGAGTCACGCCGAGTTCAAAGAACTTGAGAACAGAATCCTTAAGAAGGGGAAACAAAAAAACCCCAGAAGGAGAAAATTATCCGAAATCCATGTCCAGAGGCATGGGGGCTGAAAAATTCAGTTAGGATCCACGGCTTTCAGAGTCTTGACACGATCGTGCCGAGTCGAATCAAGACTCGGGGGCTACACCCAATGGATGCACCTGGAGGTGCACGCCATTGAGAGATTAAGTTCAGAAGGAGTTTCACAATATTTTTGACCCTCGACTAGAATATTCTATTCTGCTCAAGGCTCGGGGGCTACACCCAATGGGTGCACCTGGAGGTGCACACCATTGAAGATCAAGATTTCGACGGGAAAAAGTTGAAGACCCTTGGCCAATTTCATACTAAAATTGCCCAAGGCTCGGGGGCTAAGTGTATTCACTTCGCTGTCGCGTCGTGAAAAAGAGCACTTCTTCCCCTCACTATGGCTACAATTGAAGAATCGTTTTCAGGAACGTTTGAGCATGCACTCGGATCTTCCTCGAAACTACTCGGATCTTCTTCGAAACCACTCGGATGAGGTCCTAGACAACCTGAGAGCATTCAGATCATGCCAGAAAAAGACAGATCAATTACAGCCAACGATCGGCCAAGAAGTGCTCGGGGGCTACTGTGGGGGATATAGTACCCGGGTACCTCACGAGCAAGTCTGGCAGCCCACCAAAAGGGGGCGGCCCGGCCCATCGTTCTGGACCTGATGACGTGTGGGACAAGTCGGCGCACGAAGGAAGGATCTGGAAGGAGAAGTCCTAGTTGGAATAGGAGTTATTGTAAATAAGGAAAGGATCCTTAGAGATAGGATCGGCTACAAACCGACTTGTAACCCTGCCCCTCGATATATAAGGCGGGCAGGGACCCCCTCCAAAAAAAACCCAACACATCTCATCTCAACTCATAGCGAAATCCACGCAATACAACACCCCAAAACAGGACGTAGGGTATTACGTCAAGTCGACGGCCCGAACCTGTATAAACCCTTGTGTCTGTCCATCCTAACCATCTTGCTTCCGATCTTTGCGATCTTCCCTGCATACAAATCACTTCCGTGGGCTACCCCGTGGATGACTGCCGGAGATAATATCACCGACAGACTTCGAAGACATCATCCATGTGATAGAGTTGAATGATCTTGCAGCCGTGACTTGGTTCTTCCTAATTGAGTTTTAATGAAAGTAACATTTTGTACCTCAACCGTAGGAATTAGGTTTGTCCGGCTACAATCATCATAAGAGCTGCTACGTCATTTTTTTAGATTAAGGAAAAAAATCCGGCCTACTACATCCACACGGTAGATGTATACAGCCACAAGTTACAAGAGTTCTTAGACTCCGAATCTCGAAAAAGAGATGCATACTAGTACAAGAAAGAAAGCTCTAAGACTAAGATAAAAAGCAAGAAGACTAAGCTTTAATCTTCTTTTTCGTCCATGTTTCATCCTTGTATTTCCTTCAAGCAACGATAATTTATCCATCACTCGTTTGCTCAGAAACTTCAATGTCAGAATTGTCATGCCAACCAACTTTTCTTCCGATCATGTCACCCCAACGGCCTCTTAGAACGAATGCTGGACTAGGCGACCTCCTAAGCGACGTCTCCAAGAAGAACACAACATCGATGACGCCGTCGTCGCCCTCCGTCAAGTCAGGGTTTGGTTTTCACCTGGAGAACCGCCTACCTTCGCAGAAGCCTGAAAAACAACGCCTCATAGAAGGAAATGATGCCCTGATAGCGCCGCCGTTGTTACCACGACACTGCAGTCGTGGAAAAGCTTTCGCCCGAGACTTCTGCTAGGCAATACCAGCATCCCACGAGGAAGAGACCTTACCAGCCACCACCATTGGCACCGAATGTGACGCCCGTGAGGAAGGTCGATCCGGTGCAGCCGCCGGAGGCCGAACGGCCGCCATGGCTCAACCTGATCCCCGGGGACACGCCACCAACGAAGATGTGGAAAGACGACGCGCCCTCGCCCCGATATGGCCGCTCCAAGTGGAACCCAGCCGCTACGGCCGGATCCAGCATCCTCTTTAGCGGGCCGGTACTCACCGGACGTGCCTGCACGAACCGCTCGCCGTCGGCCGACGCCACCCATGGCGCGCCACAGAAGAGACCTGGACTTAGCCGGAGCGGCCCGCCGCCGTTGACTCCACGGCGGAGCAAAAATCGCCGCCGCCACCAAGGTCGGGGAAGAGATCTCCGACGGGGAGGAGGAAGACCTCGCCATGGCTTGATGGCGTCCTTTGCCCGGCGCCGGCACGAACTCGAGGACCTTGGCCTCCTCCAGCCAAGATCCACGCGCACTACCTCGATTCGGCCAAAGAGTGCCCCGCCGCCGCCTTCCTCGAGGCCGCACGGGCTCCCGGTGGCGTCCTCCGGCGGCGACGAGGGGGGTGGGGGGAGGGGAGGGGGCGGTGGCGGTGGCGGCTAGGGTTTGCGCCGCCACCCAAGCCGCCTGGGAGGGAGGCGACGCGGGGGGGCTTTTTTTCAGTTCAGAGCTGCTACGTCATGAGAGAAGGGATGAAAAAAACCATGCATGAAAGGTGATGAAGGAAATGAGAAACTTATTTGAGTGGATCCAGGCTGCCTCAGTAGGTTAATTTTAGGAATCCATCCACCATGGGGAATGTTCATATTCCGTAGCTTATAACATTCATCTATAGCATCCATCCACACTAGAATAATATGCAAATATTAAGGAAAAAGTCAATTTTACTCCCCTCACCTATTTACTTTGTCCGCTTAATCCCTAAGCAAAATTTAGGCTCAATTTACTCCCCCAAACTATTTCGATTGGTCCAATCTACCCCCTAATGTTTTTTTGCATTTTTGTTTCTCTATGTACAAGTTGAATTTTAAGTTCAAATTTTGTGAGCGGCTACATAACATGATGCCTTATGTTAAAAAATTATTTTAAAATTTTTTCATGATTATTTTCATATTTTAGGATATTTAATACGAAATTGATCTTAAATACATAACAATGTATGAAAATTGATCATGAAAAATTTCTAATTTATTTTTCTAACATAGGCATCATGTTATAAATCATCTAATAAAATTTGGAATTAAAATCAACTTGTCCATGTGGAAATGAAAAAGAGAAATCTAATTAGGGGTAGATTGGATTAATTAAAATAGCTTCAGGGGAGTAAAGTGAGCCTAAACTTTGTTTGGAGGTTAAGCTGTGGGGACCCCTTATCCAGGACGTCCCTCGATCACCCGTATCAGTCCCTGGATCAGTACGCTGATACGGATTTCGACACAGATTAGTGTCAGAAGCAGTAAATAACGTATAAGTTAAATATTTACACCGATTTAGCTAGCGGAGGGCGGCGTGCACTCGTTCGCCACCGGGGTGGGTGGCAGCACCATATCGCCCTGGAACTTAACCCTGTATGACAATGAAAGCAAGAGTGAGTATTCATGATTGAATACCCAGCAAATCTCACAAATTCAATAATATAATTATAAATTAAAGGAATATAAATGTTGGGCCTGGAGGGGCATTTCCTCCCTGCCAGTCCCGATATTAACCCCAGAACCCAGTCATCGGCGCTCCTGCCGTCCGGGTTCCCCGTGCAATAAAGGAAATCTAATCAGTGGGGGCTTTGACTAAGTGGACTCATTCCGGAGTCACGGCTATCAAGATAGATTCTACACTCTGCAGAGGTCGTACTTATCTACCCCGCATTCGGTCAGTACCTACCTTCGTCAAGATAGGTACTGCCCTACGAGACTCATACCCACCGGTGACCATTGCTGGTCAGCATTCCCTAGGTCCAGCCACGGGTAATATTGGGGGCTAAGCAGGGGCCACAAATCATCCGCCTCGCGGATGTCGACCCGAGTCTGTGAGCGCATTAATTAGGGCCCTCGGCCCTCAGGGTCTCCGACCCTGTATCCTAGTCGACCCGTGCCGCCCAGTCCCAGTCCTCTGCCTGGGGCTGTCTCCAGCATACCCGTTCCCGACTTGGTGCGTGCCCGACGCGGCACCAGGCGCTACCTAGTTCGCCGGTCGGCACTCTGCACCAATCATACGGCTCCTTGGGATGGATTACTAGGTTCAGCTGGTGGGGTGTGAATCAAGGCCTCACATAAATAGGCACTCCAGTAGGCTGTGCCTTTTTGGCATGCGGGGTTGTACTGGGCACTAGAAAGACTCTCCCATGAACCGGTCCTTAGCTGGGATCAGAGCGGCTCTTAGAACAGAATCCCCTTCCTTGGGATCTTCCTTCCACTCCCAATCTTAAAGCATCCTATACTACGGCGATGCTGGGCATACCCTCAAGTCATGCCCCCCGTAGCTTATGCTGCACATAATGTAAAGTTTAGTTGAGGGGGGTGATATTATTGGTGAGACTTGCCTTCATTGTCGGTCCTTAGACGTTCCGTACGCGGGCGTAAACTGTATGTTGACCGAGCGGGGCTTCGGGCCTTCTGGAGCTCCGGCGTCTCATCAGGCCCGGTCATGCTATCGAACAATAAAACACATAAAATAACATCAATTTATCAATCAATGCCTATAGATTAGAAAGAGAAAGGGGAGATAGATATTCCGGGACATACCTACGGATCAGGATGGATTTATGGAGGTTTGACGGATTATCCATTAACTATTTAATAATAATTAATAGATAGGACGACGGGGCTTAGGAAGGGTTTAGCTGGTGGGATGAATTCTAAGTGTGGAAGGAAGGGCTAGGGATAATTATTCTGGGAATTATTGGATATCTAAATAATTCCCGAATATTTGTATTAATTATTTAGAAATAGATTTCTAAATAATTAAGGGATATTGGATTGGATTTCTAATAATATTCTGGAAAATTATTAATATAATTTTCCGGGAATATTATGGGCGGCATGACGGCTAGGGTTTGCTAATATCTGGGATTTTGGTCGGGTCGGCATAAGGGCTAGGTTTTACCTAGAGTTTTATTTGGGCGGCACAACAGCTATATGGGGCTAAGGTTTAATAGCCGGAGTTTGCAGTTGGGCGGCATAACAGCTGTACCGGGAGATATGTGGGGTTTGGATTTGGGCAGCACAACTGCTAGGTGGGCTAGGATCAGAGTTTCGGTCGGGCATTACAACGGCTAGGGTGGACTGAGCGGGAAACTCGGATCGGGCAGCATCCCGGCTAGGGTTGCGAAGTTGCGAGCAGCGATGGGGTTTAGCGGCGGGGGGTCGGGCATTGTGCGGCCAGCCGAACTGGCATCGTCCACAATGTCGGGTTTAAGTGGCTAAAGCTACGCCGCTGGTTAGACTGTTCCGGGCGTATATACCCAGGAGCAGAACAGAGCAGCAGTTGGCGCACCTTTTCCTACGTGTGTGTGGGCAGTGTGGTATGACTAAAGCTACGCCGCTGGTTGGACTGTTTCGAGCGTACCCGGGAGCAGAGCAGAGCAGCAGTTGGCGCACCTTTTCTATTGTATATGTGGGCAGTGCTTTCGCTGTGTGTAGGGAGCTGCGCTCTCGTGCGCGTGTTACCGCATGTGAGAGCCGACCTCTTCCTGCGCTCTCGGTGGAAGCTTCAGCTCCCACTCTTACAGAGCGAGGGAGAGCCCTGGCTCTCGTGCTGGCGGGGCGAGCAAGAACGAGGGGCTTCGTCCCCTTTTATAGGCGCACGTAGGGAGCTGGGCAGCCGCTGGCCGCTGGTCTGGGCTGGCTTCAGTGCCAAGCCCGTCCGGACGACGTGGCGCGGCGGCAGAGGACAGCGGAGGCGAGCAGGGAGCGAGTAGAAGCGAGGGAGCGGCGTTGGCGTCGAGCGTGCGGGGTGGCAGAGGGGCAGGGGTGGCGTGGCAGGCGGTGGTTGGCGGCCAGGGCGACGCGGCGCGCAGGGAATGGCCAAGCGGCCTGCCGAGGGCGTGCCCGGCCGCTGCGGCGCGGCGTGCTGGCCAGAGCACGCTGCTCGGTTCGGCCCGCCTTTAAGGCGCGGGGTGGCGAGATGGTGCGCAGGGCGGGATCGTGGGGCCGCGTGGCTGCCGAGGAGGGGCTCAGCCCGTGTGCAGGTGGAGCGGAGCGAGGCGGCGGCGCGCATGGCTGGCACCGCGGCCGGCCGGTTGTGGCGGCGGCGCCGCGCGGCCGTGAAGGGCAAGGGAAGGGCAAAAACGGGAAGAGGGGAGGAAGGGGAATCGCAGCGACGAGGTCCGGCGAGGAGAAGGCCACCGGAGCGGCGGCAGCGGCGGCGCACGGCGGCGGTGGCGTCTAGCGGCGGCGGCGGCGTGTTCTGGAGGAGGATGAAACGGTGTAGGGTTGGGAAGCTGGGCCGCACGGGCGCGCCAGGCCGCGCGTGGGCCGACGGCCTGCAGGCGGCACACGCGCGCGGGCTGCGGCCTGCTGGGCCAGGCGGGGAGGGAGCGCGCGGGCCAGGGGAAAGTTGGGCTGCGGCTGGGCTGACGGCCTGCGCTGCGCGCGCATGGGCCAAGGGGGTGGGGCGGGCCGGGGGAGAAAGGAGGGAGGGCGGCGGCTGGCTGGGCTGCGCGCGTGGGCCGTTTGGGCCGCGCCTGGGCCGGTGGAGGGCGGCTGGCCGGAGAGGGAGGAGGAGGTGGGTGTGGGTTAGGAGTTTGAGGGTGAGAACTAGACTTAGGGGTTGGGCTGAGATAGGAGGTGGGCTGACAAGGAGGTTGCGGCCCATTAGTGAATAAAAAGGCTTTTCAATGGTTTGAACTATGTTTGGGTTTAGAATTTGAATACGAATTCAAATTCGAGTAAAGTTTGGGATGAAGGCTTGAATTAGATATGGAAATAGGGTATTTTGGAAGAGTTTAAGATTACAAATTAATATTAAAATTAGATTGAATATTAAACCTAAAGATTACAAAGAGAGAGAAAGGTTTTGGAGGAATTTCTATCTCTCGAAATTTAGAGATCGGAGAGAGCTCTAAGCATTCAAATGCATCACACATGGCAGGTTAAATGCATGGTGTAATTTATAAAATCTATTTTGAAAGATAAGGATTATATTTAATTAGTAGAAATTGTAGAAATTATGTATTTTAGATGCTCTAAAAAGACGGGGTGTTACAGGGCTACCCCACTTAAAGAAATCTTGTCCCGAGATTTAGGGCTATAAGGAAGGTCTAGGGTTTCTTCTAGTATTTCTCTAATTTTACGGTGTGATAAGGACTTCCGATATTCATTAGAAGGAATTTCTTCTCCCTTTTAATTTTTGGAATTCTTCCCTTTGTAATGTACCTGTCCATATGAGGGAGTATCGCTGTTGACCTTTATTTTCTTTACTCTCGAAGGTATCCAACTAATTATTGCCGTTCTTGGGGTGACTCGATGAGATACTTTTCCTGAGTTGTTTTAATCCTCAAGTTCTTGAGGTCAAGTACCTTTTCTTTTGTTTGGGTTACTACCCCACTTAAAAGGATTAACTCAGGATTTCCTTGATCGTAATCCGAGGTTTTATATTCCAAGTGGATTTCTCAAATTTCTTTTTCAAATGAGGACCTCGGATTTTCGATATCTTCTCAGGGTTTCTATCTAATCTTCTTATCCAAGTTTTTCCTTTACTCGGGTATGTCCCCGTGGAATCTTACTACTCATTGAGATGTCCTATTCTTGATCATTAGAACTATCTCTGTTTTAGCTTTCTTCTTGATAACCTTGCTGCACCTAGGGTGGTTAGGCTCGGGGAAGGTTTTGGCCATAGCTAGGGTTGTAAGGGATCTGGTAATTGTTTCGAGGTTACCAGACGGGGGAGAAAGGAATCTAGGGTAGGAAACTTGGGTGACCACTTCTCACCAGAAAATTTGGTATGGTGATTCTTCTGGATTGAGAAGTGTCTCCTCTCGGAATGGACGGGTGGTTGTGGATCTCGAGTTGGCGGGTTTGCTAACCATTCTTAGTGGAATTTGGTTTCCAAATTTTTTGTGTGGTGATTCTTCTGCCAAATCACCCAATTTTTCCACTAAGATTCCTTCCTTATGTTTCTTTTACCTGGAGAAGGTTATCTTGGATTCCCTAAGGGGTGGGTGGTTTGTTTCTGGAATGTCAGACTAGAATGGTCGTTCCAGGTGGATGAGCCTAGTTTAACCATTCCTTAGATAGGTTATGACGGGATGGTTCTACTAGGTGTTCGAAGATTTGTCTCTTTCGGAGTGGGGTGACGATCATAGGTAATCTCAAGACTATTAGGGTTTGTCTAGAGTATAACTTTAAGTATTTATGAGGCTAAGAAAGGACGGTTGGATGGTGGCAGTTGTCGGAGATAGTCAGGGACGATTCTCAGGGATGGTTTGGGAGTTCTTGGTTATGGAGGGAGAAGAATATGACTGAGGAGCATTTTTCTTAAAGAAACTTGCATGCCTCAGTGATCTGTGAAACCCGGGTGGTTTATTCTTAGTGGCGGAGAATGAATGGAGGAATGGCTATGGTTGTCGAGTTGTGACGGGTTGTATTCCCAGGATGGTCCTGAGGTTTCCGTGGATGGATGACGGAGGAGGGGCAGGCTTAGAGAAGCTTGCATGCTTCAATGATCTGCCAGGAAATAAGATGATTTCCTATTAAGGAAAGGCTGTGGGTTCTTGTGGTGGCTAAGGTATTTTGGCAAAGTGTCGGTTTAGTTATGAGTATACGGAAGCAGGTTTCTTGGAATATTTTGGAAGCGAGTACAGGGAGTGGGGTGGGAGGTCGAGGTGACGAATATACGAGGTTTCTTTTCGGTTTATGGAAGAATGGACCGAGTCAAGGATTGTTGTTGATTGACTCGTCTAGGAGGTGATGGGTCGGAAAGGAAATGTTTACTAGAGAGAGAAATTTATGGACTTCTCTAGTATTGTCGGTATGTGGGGGAAATGGATGGGGATCTCTCGGGAAAATTGTACGGCGTGGCCTGATTAGAAAGGATTGTCGACGTACTTGATGCATCGGCATTTTTAAATTGTGAGGGAGTGGATTTAGCTAGTTCTCAGGAGGGAGGAACTTGGATTTCCAGGAAAGGTTAGCGAGGAATTGGTAGGGGTGAGCGGGGGTTAAGGGGCTTGGTTTCATCAAGGATTTCGTTGCCTTGAAGAATAAGCGGGGGCTTGGGTTATTCCCGTGAGAATCTTTGTGAGAGTTGACTTGGGGGAGACGGTATTGAGATTCTCAGGGTACGGGGTTGATGAACAGGATTTTTTTTTTCTAGAAGCTGAGGGGAATCAAGGGAAAGAGGGTGACAGAGATTTCGGGGACATACGAACATTGTCAGTCCCGATTCCAGAAATGATGTGGCCAATCCGGAAATACTTATGGTGGATGGAGTCGGCCTTGATGCGGATAGGTATAGATGTTTATTTGTTGGTGGATTCAAGGATTGTAGAACCTAGGGTCGAGGTTTCTAACGGAGATCCTTATATCTTCTTTAATTGGTTTCTTCAGCTTTCACAGATTTCTGCTCCAAGATTTTACTCAGGGATTCAATTCTTGTCACATTCGTAGTATAAACTTGGTTTATACTATTCCTGTGATTATTCCATATTTCCCTGGGATCTGTGGTTTGTGAGTTCCGACTTCCTGCGTTTTTTCGAGTATATTGTCTCGAGGACTTCGGAATCTACCCCACTTAAGAGGATGTGATCCCGTATTCCGTATCAGACATGTAGAATTATTTTTCAGAAATTTTCTTCATTTCTGAACCTTTACTCGGACTGATGACGTTAGAAGGACAAGAGCTATAGATAATCCTTAGGGTTTAAAGGAAAGAGTGGTTCTATCCACGCATTTCTACAATCAACTACCAATCAAATCCATATCTATTATATGGAAAGGGGGAAAAACTATTATCCGGGGCTTAGTCAAACATTATTCAATCAAAAGTATGTTACTATAAAGCCGTAGGCTTATTTCCAGTAAAAACTCATTATTATTTTAACTCGATTTCTAGTTACTCCGGCGGCATTTGCTTTTCGGCAAATCTTCCATCTCATGGTTTCCATATTACGGATCATCTTCCAAACTTCATTCTTATGATCCATACGTGTCGGAGTAACATTTGGACTTAACCATGAGGGAAGGGGAATTCAGGGGGATTTTTCGAGAAATTCCGAAAATATGAGAAGAATAGAAGGTTTAGGGCTTCCTAATGCGTATGGGCTGTCTTATATGGTGCTAAAAATTTATTTACGACCCTGTGGGGACCCCTTATCCAGGACGTCCCTCGATCACCCGTATCAGTCCCTGGATCAGTACGCTGATATGGATTTCTACACAGATTAGTGTCAGAAGCAGTAAATAACGTATAAGTTAAATATTTACACCGATTTAGCTAGCGGAGAGCGGCGGGCACTCGTTCGCCACTGGGGTGGGTGGCAGCACCATATCGCCCTGGAACTTAACCCTGTATGACAATGAAAGCAAGAGTGAGTATTCATGATTGAATACCCAGCAAATCTCACAAATTCAATAATATAATTATAAATTAAAGGATTATAAATGTTGGGCCTGGAGAGGCATTTCCTCCCTGCCAGTCCCGATATTAACCCCAGAACCCAGTCATCGGCGCTCCTGCCGTCCGGGTTCCCCGTGCAATAAAGGAAATCTAATTAGTGGGGTCTTTGACTAAGTGGACTCACTCCGGAGTCACGGCTATCAAGATAGATTCTACACTCTGCAGAGGTCGTACTTATCTACCCCGCATTCGGTCAGTCCCTACCTTCGTCAAGATAGGTACTGCCCTACGAGACTCATACCCGCCGGTGACCATTGCTGGTCAGCATTCCCTAGGTCCAGCCACGGGTAATACCGGGGGCTAAGCAGGGGCCACTAATCATCCGCCTCGCGGATGTCGACCCGGGTCTGTGAGCGCATTAATTAGGGCCCTCGGCCCTCAGGGTCTCCGACCCTGTATCCTAGTCGACCCGTGCCGCCCAGTCCCAGTCCTCTGCCTGGGGCTGCCTCCAGCATACCCGTTCCCGACTTGGTGCGTGCCCGACGCGGCACCAGGCGCTACCTAGTTCGCCGGTCGGCACTCTGCACCAATCATACGGCTCCTTGGGATGGATTACTAGGTTCAGCTGGTGGGGTGTGAATCAAGGCCTCACATAAATAGGCACTCCCGTAGGCTGTGCCTTTTTGGCATGCGGGGTTGTACTGGGCACTAGAAAGACTCTCCCATGAACCGGTTCTTAGCTGGGATCAGAGTGGCTCTTAGGACAGAATCCCCTTCCTTGGGATCTTCCTTCCACTCCCAATCTTAAAGCATCCTATACTACGGCGATGCTGGGCATACCCTCAGGTCATGCCCCCCGTAGCTTATGCTGCACATAATGTAAAGTTTAGTGGAGGGGGGTGATGTTATTGGTGAGACTTGCCTTCATTGTCGGTCCTTAGACGTTCCGTACGCGAGCGTAAACTGTATGTTGACCGGGCAGGGCTTCGGGCCTTCTGGAGCTCCGGCGTCTCATCGGGGCCGGTCAAGCTATCGAACAATAAAACACATAAAATAACATCAATTTATCTATCAATGCCTATAGATTAGAAAGAGAAAGGGGAGATAGATATTTCGGGACGTACCTACGGATCAGGATGGATTTATGGAGGTTTGACGGATTATCCATTAACTATTTAATAATAATTAATAGATAGGACGACGGGGCTTAGGAAGGGTTTAGCTGGTGGGATGAATTCTAAGTGTGGAAGGAAGGGCTAGGGATAATTATTCTGGGAATTATTGGATATCTAAATAATTAATGAATATTTATATTAATTATTTAGAAATAGATTTCTAAATAATTAAGGGATATTGGATTGGATTTCTAATAATATTCTGGAAAATTATTAATATAATTTTCTGGGAATATTATGGGCGGCATGACGGCTAGGGTTTGCTAATATCTGGGATTTTGGTCGGGTCGGCATAAGGGCTAGGTTTTACCTTGGGTTTTATTTGGGCGGCACAACGACTATATGGGGCTAAGGTTTAATAGCCGGAGTTTGCAGTTGGGCGGCATAACAGCTGTACCGGGAGATATGTGGGGTTTGGATTTGGGCAGCGCAACTGCTAGGTGGGCTAGAATCAGAGTTTTGGTCGGGCATTACAACGGCTAGGGTGGACTGAGCGGGAAACTCGGATCGGGCAGCATCCCGGCTAGGGTTGTGAAGTTGCGAGCAGCGATGGGGTTTAGCGGCGGGGGGTCGGGCATTGTGCGGCCAGCCGAACTGGCATCGTCTACAATGTCGGGTTTAAGTGGCTAAAGCTACGCCGCTGGTTAGACTGTTCCGGGCATACCCAGGAGCAGAACAGAGCAGCAGTTGGCGCACCTTTTCCTACGTGTGTGTGGGCAGTGTGGTATGACTAAAGCTACGCCGCTGGTTGGACTGTTCCGAGCGTACCCGGGAGCAACGCAGAGCAGCAGTTGGCGCACCTTTTCTATTGTATATGTGGGCAGTGCTTTCGCTGTGTGTAGAGAGTTGCGCTCTTGTGCGCGTGTTATCGCATGTGAGAGCCGAGCTCTTCCTGCGCTCTCGGTGGAAGCTTCAGCTCCAACTCTTACAGAGCGAGGGAGAGCCCTGGCTCTCGTGCTGGCGGGGCGAGCAAGAACGAGGGGCTTCGTCCCCTTTTATAGGCGCACGTAGGGAGCTGGGCAGCCGCTGGCCACTGGTCTGGGCTGGCTTCAGTGCCAAGCCCGGCCGGACGACGTGGCGCGGCGGCAGAGGACAGCGGAGGCGAGCAGGGAGCGAGCAGAAGCGAGGGAGAGGCATTGGCGTCGAGCGTGCGGGGTGATTGAGGGGCAGGGGTGGCGTGGCAGGCGGTGGTTGGCGGCCAGGGTGACGTGGCGCGCAGGGAATGGCCAAGCGGCCTGCCGAGGGCGTGCCCGGCCGCTGCGGCGCGGCGTGCTGGCCAGAGCACGCTGCTCGGCTCGGCCCACCTTTAAGGCGCGGGGTGGCGAGGTGGCGCGCAGGGCGGGATCGTGGGGCCGCGTGGCTGTCGAGGAGGGGCTCAGCCCATGTGCAGGTGGAGCGGAGCGAGGCGGCGGCGCGCATGGCTGGCACCGCGGCCGGCCGGTTGTGGTGGCGGCGCCGCGCGACCGTGAAGGGCAAGGGAAGGGTAAAAATGGGAAGAGGGGAGGAAGGGGAATCGCAGCGACGAGGTCCGGCGAGGAGAAGGCCACCAGAGCGGCGACAGCGGCGGCGGCGGCGTCTGGCGACGGCGGCGGCGTGTTCTGGAGGAGGATGAAACGATGTAGGGTTGGGGAGCTGGGCCGCACGGGCGCGCCAGGCCGCGCGTGGGCCGACGGCCTGCAGGCGGCGCACGCGCGCGGGATGCGGCCTGGCGGCCTGCTGGGCCAGGCGGGGAGGGAGCGCGCGGGCCAGGGGAAAGTCGGGCTGCGGCTGGGCTAACGGCCTGCGCTGCGCGCGCATGGGCCAAGGGGGTGGCGCGGGCCGGGGGAGAAAGGAGGGAGGGCGGCGGCTGGCTGGGCTGCGCGCGTGGGCCGTTTGGGCCGCGCCTGGGCCGGTGGAGGGCGGCTGGCTGGGAGGGGGGAGGAGGTGGGTGTGGGTTAGGAGTTTGAGGGTGAGAACTAGACTTAGGGGTTGGGCTGAGATAGGAGGTGGGCTGACAAGGAGGTTGCGGCCCATTAGTGAATAAAAAGGCTTTTCAATGGTTTGAACTATGTTTGGGTTTAGAATTTGAATACGAATTCAAATTCGAGTAAAGTTTGGGATGAAGGCTTGAATTAGATATGGAAATAGGGTATTTTGGAAGAGTTTAAGATTACAAATTAATATTAAAATTAGATTTGAATATTAAACCTAAAGATTACAAAGAGAGAGAAAGGTTTTGGAGGAATTTCTATCTCTCGAAATTTAGAGATCGGAGAGAGCTCTAAGCATTCAAATGCATCACACATGGCAGGTTAAATGCATGGTGTAATTTATAAAATCTATTTTGAAAGATATGGATTATATTTAATTAGGAGAAATTGTAGAAATTATGTATTTTTAGATGCTCTAAAAAGACGGGGTGTTACATAAGTGGACAAAGCGAATAGATGAGGGGAATAAAATGAACTGGATGGGCTTGCTGAAACGTCTGTTATTTTCTTGTAACTTCATAAGGTAGGCCGTGTGTTAGATGGTTGGTGAAAAGATTTTAGAATGAGATCTTTTCACATTTAAAGTATTAAGCATAGACTAGTTAAAAACTAATTGCAGATTACGTCCAGAATTCGCGAGACGAACCTAATTAATTTGTCATTAGCATATGTTTACTATAGCATTTTTTTGAAGGGCAAACTGTGGGGGGAGTTATGTGGAATTACTGTAGCAATTTAGTGTCTAATCACGGGTTAAATTAGACTCATTAGATTCGTCTCACGATTTTCGGACCATTTATATAATGCGATTTGTTTTTCAACTACATTTAATACGACATACATGTGTCCAAACATTCATTTTGGATTTCGGAACTAAACAAGGCCGTAGTTAGAGGAAAATGTGTGAATCAAATTATCACACAGTTGCCTAACTTCAGAAGGTAGTTGATGTGTCAGACTGTCAGTATCGGAGACACCCTTTTATACTACTAGTAGTTAAGCTGGGGTGATAGTGAAATGTGCCTTTCTAAGGTTATGATTAGAGCCGGATGCTAAGCTCAAAACTCGCTAGCTCGCTCAGTTTAGAACGTAGGTCGGCTCGGCTCGACTCAGCAGAAATAACTTGTTTCCTAAGCCATTTAACACAATGAAATCTGTGAGAATTTATCCAAGATCTAGCCCCAAGTTGTATTTGCACAATGTTGTAACTTCATTCTCTCGGAATTTTAAAGGTCACGTTTGGTGAGGCTGAAAAAACTGACTTTATCAGTTCCTCTTAATTTGCTACAATGTGCGAAGATTCTCCAAGGTTCCTCTTAATTTGCTACAATGTGCAGAGATTCTCTAAAGCTGGAGCTGTTTTGAAAACAGAAACCTTTGAAGAGCCCTAACACATGTCTGTTGGGATGTTCTCGCTGCTAAAACAGTTCGGAACAGAGGGAGTACTACCTATCATACAATGATTGGAATTAGTCTAAAATAGTGCGAAAGTCAGAACGAAAGGAGAAATAAAAATAGCTGCGGGATCCAGGTGCTTTTGTTTTTGGCACTACTCACAACTCAGTCGCAGAGTAATGAATGTCATGCTTAGCTGTATGCATAATACAGTACTCCCGTCTGTATTATATGTAGCACAAGGCGAGGCGCGGCTCCGTCGCTCAAAGTAACATCAGGCTAAGTCCATTATTTCTTTGCAATCTCTATTGTTTACGATATTCGTAACTTATAACATTCATCTATAGCATCCATCCACACTAGAAAATTCTAATCTGCAAATATTAGTCAAATGGATGGGCTTGCTGAAACGTAACTTCACAGAAGTAGTTAGAGGAAAACGTGTGAATCAGATTATCACACCGTTGCTCTGTAACTTCAGAAGGTAGTTGATGTTTCAGACTGTCAATATCAGAGACACCCTTTTATACTACGTAGTTCAGCTGGAGTGAGAGCGAAATGGGCCTTTTTAAGGTTATGATTAGAGCTAGACGTCAGACTCAAAACTCGCGAGCTCGCTCAGCTCGGTTCGACTCGGTAGAAATAAATGCGCAGAAATAACAAGTTTCCTATGCCATTTAACACAATGAAATGTTATGTGCTTGCATCTATGAGAATTGATCCAAAATCTAGCCCCAAGTTGTGTATTTGCACAATAATGTTGTAACTTCATTCTCTCGTAATTTTAAAGGTCACGTTTGGTGAGGCTAGCTGGAATAAACTGGATTGTATTTTTATGGGTGAAAAGGGTGAAAATTTTATTTATTGGATCACGTGTACAGAGAGAGAGAAAATTGATGTGACACGATTTTCTAGATGAAAACTTCTTTGTGTTTTTTGTAGAATTAATTAGCTACAATGTGCAAAGATTCTCTAAAGCTGGAGCTGTTTTGAAAACAGAAACCTTTGAAGAGCCCTAACATATATGTCTGTTTGGGATGATCTCGCTGCTAAAACAGTTCGGAACAGAGGGAGTACTACCTATCATACAATATTGGCCGCGTTTAGATGTTTCGCGAAAAAAATTTACTGTATGTCGGGTACACATTTAAAGTATTAAATATAGACTAATTACAAAACTAATTACAGATTATGTCAGTTCATCGCAAGACGAACCCAATGAGTCTAATTAATCCGTCATTAGAACATGTTTACTGTAGCAATTTATTGTTTAATCACGACCTAACTAGGCTCATTAGATTTGTCTCGCGAAGTACACTCCATCCATATAATGGGTTATTTTTTTCGACTACATTTAATATGCATGTGAGGGAACATACTCGAAAAAAATTCCGCGAAACATCTAAACAGGGCCAATGATTGGAATTAGTCTAAAATAGTGCGAAAGTCAGAACGAAGGAGAAATTAAAATAGCTGCGGGATCCAGGTGCTTTTGTTTTTGGTACAACTCACAACTCAGTCGCAGAGTAATGAATGCCATGCTTAGCTGTATGCATAATACAGTACTCCCGTCTGCATTATATGTAGCACAAGGCGAGGCGTCCGTCGCTCAAAGTAACACCAGTCCAACTAGTTAATCCTCGCCGGCGGCACAAGGAGTCGGAGCTACCTAGCTCACCCGGAGACGTCGATGGAGGCCGCCGTAGTTAGCGGAACCCTGGGCGCTGCGGGCATCCTCCTGCAGAAGCTCGGCAACATGGTCGTCGCCGACAACTGGACGCCGCTCGGCGGCGTGCGGCACGAGATCCAGGAGCTCAAGGACGACCTCGTGACCTTGACCGCCTGCCTCCGCGACCTTGACAGCGCCGGCGACGACAAGCGGAGCGAACTGGTCCGTCGATCATGACATTGAAGTCAAACTGCATCCCCCTTGCCTCCTCTGAATTTTCAAGCTCTTTAGATTTTCGCTGGCAAGTTTATTTTCATTTCGTTCGACGGTGAAGTGGTAGTTTTATTTAATCACTTATTTAATAGCATAATTAAACCTTTGCACGATGCTACAGTATTTTGTTTTTCTTGTACACTCCTGCGCTCCATGCGCATCAGTGACGGTGAGATTCATTAGGAACTGTGACCTCATGAAACAATTGATATTTATCTTTTCATCAATAGTCTCGTCCCTCTATTAGGACTTGTTTGGATCCACCAGCTAATTATTAGTTAGCTAATTTTAGATGATGTGGATCCAAACAATGACTAGCAGTCCAGATCGGTGACAGTTCCGTACGTATGGCTAACGGGTCCCAAATTAACCACCTTATCCCACTATTATCAAACAAGCAAGGTAGCGCATAAAAATAACACCAGAATTATGGATATATAGATAGAAGATGCAGTCATTAATATCTACGAAAAATTTAAGGTTGAACAAAAACTTATGTAAAAAGGATAAAAAAAAGATATCATCACTTGACTATTGCAGGTTGTGGATCCGGCAAAAACTAGAATAGTTTGTGGTTCTCTAGTCACTGATTTACATGCTCCTACCAATCCAGCCCAAAACTTGAAGTTGATTGGAGAAGATAGACAACTTTTTTTAGAACCATGGCTTTGCACATTTTGCATTAAGAGAAAAAAGTACTTTACAAACACAATATAATCAAGCAGAGCTTGACCGACACACATAAAAGACTAAGGAACAAAAATATTGAAGAAAAGAACATACAACAAACAACGAGAACATAGAGCTGAAGCGACCAAGACACCACACTCCAACCCGCCACCACACCTCCTAAAAGAGACGACCAAGACCTGAACCCGCAAAAGATATACAATAGATGTGACAAAGCATCCACCCAACCAGAACGACCACGACGGCTAAGCATCCTCATCAAGCAGCACGATCCCAGCGACAAGGCATCCGCCCAGCAAGCAGTGGTGGCAAGGCATCCACCCACCCAACATCAAGATGAGAAATAAGCATCTATCTGAACTTCTGAAGCAAACCAACCATCACGAGGAAGCGACGACTAAGTATCCGCCATCGAAGAGAAACATGTGCAACAAAGCATCCGCCAAGGAAAAATGACAGCAAAGCATCCGCCAAGAGCCAACCATCCAAACAACCAAGCGACGATGGAAATATTACAGCAGAGGCAGGTACATGAAGTTCTTTCCTGGCACGTAAGGGCGCCTCCATCAAAGGTGGCAAATAGCTAGCACATGTGGACACGGGAGTTAATAAAGAAAAAGGAAAAAACATGTGGCTCGGTGATCAACGCAGGTAGGGTAAGATGTCAGGGACATTGAAAGTCTCGTGAACCGTGCGAGTCTATCTAGGACTTGGGCGCTAGCGAGTTGATTTTTTGGTGCTCTCTCTCCTCCACCTCGGAATCTATCCAACGTCAGCTGCGAATAGCTATTCCACTGGGGACGCCCTAAATTGCCACCACCATCTCTAGTATGACGATGCCTGGTGTCCAATCAAGATTGATGAATGGTGGCATGGGTAGCACCGACGGGCTCAGGAGCACTAGAGGAGGGGAGAACAAATGACGCCTCCAAGGAGGTATACGACACCCGAGGATGTCACCGTCATCAGCCTGTATGCAGACAAAGGCTTTTGCCTAGATCCCACTTCCCACACCCAGAGTCATCGTCGCCACCAGCATGCCATCTCATAAGCCCACTAGAGGCAATAAGAACTAAAGGAAGGGTAGTAGTGGGACAAGTAACCAACGTGCAGAGGCAGCCGGGCCAGCATGAGATAGCATCCACGACAAGGACAATAGTGGGCCCATCTAACGATGACTGCCCCCTCCAACCAGTGGCTTCTCGAGATCAGGAAGCCTAGATCCGAGGCCCTAGGCAACAAATTTGTAGGGTAGCTGCCCTATCGGTGAGGCCCTCCGGCGACGGTGAGCCCCTACGATCCATGGCTGCCTAAAGCCCGACAGTGGCGGTGGAGACGAGGCCAACTAGGATAGGGAACGTAGACCTGGCCAGCAGGGGTGGCAGAACCTACCTGGCGACCGAAGGATGCGACAGACGGTGGCTACCGGCAGTGGCGAGCGACCTCCACTAAGCTCAAGGGAGCAAACCGTCCCAACGCCTGAGAGCATAGATCTAGGATAGTAGGAGGCTATAGCTAAGCCGGACGGTGTGGAGGAGCGACCTGGGGAGGGCGGCCATAGTGGGGGTTATTTGTGGGAAGGAGGGAGGATGAAAGGGGAAGGGAAGGGCACATGCGGGACGGCTTCAGCGCTGCTGCTAGTCGTTGGTGGCGACTTGGCTGGGCTGGTGGGGGACTGGCCATGCTTAACAGGGTGCCCCCGAGTCGCCCTGGGAGAGAGCGATGCGGAGAAGAGGTGGGGTGGGAATGATGAACTTGCTAGATGAAGATAGGCAACTTACTTTAATACAATGCGCCCATCCTCCCTCATGCTAGCTGCCTAAGAACATGCACATAGCTATGACGCGCATTGGCAGCTACACGCCAAATCGGAGCACCAAGCACACCAACCATGGTTGTTGGCCTTCCTTGTAAGGGTGGCCACCCCTCATCACTGCTCATTAGTAGGAGCATCTCTAGCAGATTTAGTAAAATTGGATTTGCTAAAACTTATTTTATCTATAGCACAGAGAAGATTAGGTAATATTTTTAAGCTCCTCCCCAACAGATTTGATAAAACTTATAAAACATTTTAAAAATACTATGAAGTTCTAGGGGCCCCTCACCCCGCGCCCCTCCCTACGGCTGCCTCATCCTGCATTATCGTCTACCACTTCATCCCTTGCCATTGTTGCTCGTTTGTCCTCCAAATCAAGCGCCATGGACCACAACCTCCTGCATGCGAGAGGTCCCTCGACAACGAATCGGCATGCCACCAGCCCCTCAACCTCACTCAATGACGAATCAGTGGACCTCTGCGCTCACAAGCTTCATTCGCGACTGAATCGGCTAGCCTTCCCTACTCATCATGACCCTCCGCTCAAATTGACGCCAGCTACTTCTACTCCCCCCCCCCCCCCACACACACACAAATCAACGAGTCACACCTCCCACGGTCATGGCATGGTGGCACAAATGACAACCACGCGGTGTGGCGGAGCTCTCTGCACACGGGGCTGGACCGGTGAAGCTACGCCCGGACGGCGAAGCGCGTGCTCACCCCGGAGGTTGCATCGCTGCTCGCCCAACCCCCCCCCCCCCCCCCCCACCCCCTTCGCATGCGCTGGTGCTGGTGGAGGGAGGAAAATTAGTGGTGGAGGGTTGAGGATAGGCAGGTGGCGAGGCCAGCAGCGAGAATGACGGCCGGAGGTGGCGCCAGTGGGGGGAAAAATGAAGCAGCGGGGCGAGGCGGAATAGTCCGGTGCGGAGGGGTTGGCCTTACCACCTGTTTGCAACCAGTTTTACCAATCTAGAGTTGGATTGGCATATTTGCCAATTAAAAAGAGGAACTTAGGTAAGTTGCTAAAACTTTTAGGTGTCGGAATCCATATACCAAATCTGTTGGAGCTGTTTTTTATAGTCTTTAGGTATCCCAATAGTTTTTATGTATAGTAATATATTTTACCAACTCTCGTGCATATGCTTTGAGTCACGCATGAAGAGATCGTAGGACATGTTGCAGTTAATTAATGTCTACACGTATAGTGTCGAGCACGGTGGATGCATCCATGAGAGTGATCATTTTCGCACAGTGACGGATGCAACCAATGAGCCTAGGAGGGGCTCCTTCTTCTTTCTCCTTTCTTTTCTTCCTTCTCTTCTTCTTCCTAAAAAAATTATGGAGGGGCTAAAGGCTCCATTATCTATTATTGTATGAGAGGCGGTATGGGCCGGGGATTCGAGCTCCGGCCGCCCCACCGCTAGATCGGCGCTTGTTTTCACACAGTGGCCATTATTGCTGCTCCATGGCTCCTCCCAACATCTACTCACGGGCATTTCACCTCTCCCTCTTTAGAGATGGCTGCCATATCCTTGGTAGGGGTCGAATTGCTAAGAAGTGGTAAACCACTAGATTCCCAAAATAGCAACAAATTTTGCTAAGAAAAGAAAATTAGCGAAGAAGCTCACCTCCCACACGGCCATAGCTTGAGCCCTTGAAGCGCCACCACTGGGGGTTAGGGACGGGAGCTGATGAGGTCCCGTTTTAGGGAGCTGCGCTCTCTCCTGCTCATCCAACTCTTAACGGAAGGCCGGTCCACTGACGATCAATGGTTGGCAAGTGTGGGGCGGGGGCTTTATGCCACCGTGGTTCGATGGTGGGGGCTTGATGTGGTGATGCTGGATAGTCGGCGGATGACGTGGCAAAGAAGTACATGTCCTTGCAGGCAGGTGGTGTCACACGGCAATAGCAGGGAAGTGACCTGTTGGCCGGAAGTGGGGATGGCAGCGGGGTACTGGGGTGGCTATATGGTGAAGGAGAGAGGAAGGTTGAAGATGACGGTGGGGTGGCTATAAAAAGTTAGTATCTTCCTCTCTTCTTTGCACCAGTGGTTGGCCATTCTATAGAAATTCCTAGTTAGAGATGTCCTTATATTATATTTGTGAACGGGATGGTGTAAAGGAACAGAATTAAAACGTTGTATCATGTGAAGCCATGATGACGCGTACTCGCATATTCCTAGTGAAATCTTTTCTTTTTTATCAAAAAATTACAGAAATAATGAAACTTGAATTGCTGTCTGCAGACAACGGCTTGGATGAACCAAGTGAGGGAGATCGGTTATGATGCAGACGACTGCATCGACATTTTCACCCACCAACTCGAGATCAAGACCAAGTACTCCAGAGACAGCGAAGGTGGTTGTCTAGCAAAGCACTTACACAAGATTGTCAACCTCTTAAGAACACTGGGCGTTCGAAAGGAACTGGCTGCAAGTATCCAGAGCCTCAGGTCCCGTGCACAGAGAGTGAGCGAAAGGAGACTGATGTACAAGCTGTATGCGACCGAGGCTAATCTTAAGCCACTGAGCATGCTCAGCCGCTCCACCTATGTTGATGAAGATAGGCGACTGCCCGCCCTCGATGGTGACGAGTCACGGCTGGTCGGGATGGCTGCTAACACAGAAAAACTCATTGAAAAACTGGATGAAGGCGGCAATCATCTTCGGGTTATCTCCATTGTTGGCTATGGTGGCCTGGGCAAGACCACACTAGCTTGGACTGTTTACAACAGTTGGGACGTGCCTGGCATTAGAAGCCGTGCTTTTGTATCAGTGTCCCAGACCTATGATCGCGCGTCACTCCTCAAGTCCATATTGAATGACATTGTTCCAAAGCCCATCAGCAAAGAACGGAGCAACAACAGAAACGAGGAAGATCCCCACAGAGAAATTGATAGATTGGATTTGTTGGAGCTCATTGAGATGTCCAAGCAACATTTGAAAAATAAAAAGTTAGTATCTTCCTCTCTTCCTTGTACAAAAATAAAATTAGGAGATCAACCTTAAACCATGTTTCATAAATTACTGAACTGGATTAAAACAAATATTACACCAAGTTTTCAAAGACTATTGAATTAAGATATAGGAATTTTGTTAAAGTAGGTTTTAAATATTGTTGCAAATTTTTTAGGAAATAGTTGAACTATTTCATAAATTATTATCGACCTTTAAAGTGGTTCTTGAGATGTAAAACATTCACCTTAGGTGCATCTATCCGTCTCTTGAAACTGCGTCAGAGATTATAGTCTTTGAACCCACTATATTTTTATAATATTATTGTAGTTACCTTACCAACCCGTTGTATATTTGCAGACATAATTATAGTTAGCCTAGATGACTGCTCAAATCAATGGATATTCTTATAGGTCACTTTTTAGTAGATTTGCAAAGCTTATATGAGAAAAAAATGCAAATGTTCATAGTTAGCCTAGATGACTGCTACGAGTTTATTTGCAAAAAAAAAAAAAAAGATTTTGCATTGTATGCAAATGTTCATAGTCATAGAGGCAGGAAATTTATCCATTTTCTACAAAATGCAATTCATATATGGTATCAGAGTTGCATCCGTTGGATAGACCAAAACTAATGCTCAACAATGTGAACTAAACTATATTGTCACATGTATCATTGCCAAGTGAATCGCAAACTTCTACAAGGAGCGCCAATGAAACAAATAAACTGATTTCAACTTTTAATTGGTTGCAGCAACTGAAAACAAGATGATAATCCTATAAACAAATTCTCCCAGTTGTATTCCTGATATTATATATATGTGAATACATTTTCTGGAAATTCTCGTGGACTCACGCATAACTGGTTTTTGCTGGTTAATTAAACTCATGAGAATTTCATTTCATTTCATATTTAGGTACTTGATCATCCTTGACGATGTGTGGAGCTCAACAGCATGGGAAGGCTTGAGGTGTGCTTTCCCTGATGATAAAAAAGGAAGCAGAATAGTAGTTACTACGCGTATTGACAAGGTCGCTCAAAGTTGCTCGTTGTCTGATGACATCTATATAATGAAGACCTTAGAAAATGAGGATTCCAAGAAGTTATTATTCAAGACAGTGTTCAGGACAGAGCAATGGCCGTCCAACAACTATAAGGAGAAGGACTATAAGAATGTCTGCGATGCCATCTTGAAGAAATGTGGTGGTCTGCCTCTGGCCATAGTAAGTATCGGAGGAATGCTAGCTCAAAGGAGAAATGAGCCAGTGGCAAAATGGCGATCAGTAATTAAGAGGCTACCTTCTGAGTTAGAGACAAACTCTACGCTAGAAGGAATGGCAAGGATTCTATCCTTTAGCTACAACGATTTGCCATACCATCTGAAAGCTTGCTTCTTGTACCTAAGTGTTTTCCCGGAGGATCATGAGATCAGAAGAGGACCCTTGGTCAGAAGATGGACAGCGGAAGGCCTCATCAGTGCAAGACATGGTTTGAGCATGGACGAGATTGCTCAGAGTTATTTCGATGGATTTGCTAGTAGAAGTGTTATCATTCCAGAACAACTTGCTAGCAGCGGTGAGGTCAGGAGTTTCAAGGTTCATGACATAATGTTGGACGTCATCACCTCCAAATCTGTCCGAGAGAATTTCATTTCATTCCTTGGGAACCCTCAGCACAGCACAGAAGACTATGGCCACATTCGCCGGCTTTCCATCCAGCCTGGCAACACCAACAAAGACTTCTCCCTAAGCTTATTGTCCCATGTTCGTTCTTTGACAATCATGGGCAGCAACGAGAAACCAGTGGCCATCACTTTCAAGAACCTGACACTTTTGAGGGTATTAGATCTTGAAGGATGCAGGTGGTTAAAAAATGAAGATTTAACGGACATCTGCAAACTCTCTCTATTGAGGTATCTAAGCATTAGAGACACAGCGATATCACAACTGCCAGTCATGATAGGAAAACTGAAAGGATTAGTGACTCTGGACGTGAGGCAAACTTCGGTAAAAGTTTTACCCATGAGCATTACACGGCTCCAAAATCTGAAGCATCTAGTGGCAGGTGGATATAGGCACTACACAAGATCACATAGTGTGAAGCATTTTGAATACGAGACAGCCGTGGAGATACCACCTGGCCTTTGGAACATGAGAGCTCTTCAGAGGATTTCTTTTATCGACGTCAAGAGAAGCCCCGATGTACTGCATGAGGTGGGAAAACTGACCCAGTTAACCAGGCTTTGTGTTATGCAAATGAATCATGACGCGACATGGGAGCACTTTGGCGACTCCTTGAGTAATTTGAGGAGCTCTCTGCGCTATCTCTCAATCATGCAATATACAACGGAATCTAGTGAGCAATTTAACTTCTTGAAGGACATTGCACCCCCTCTATACCTTCAGAGCATGCACTTGATGGGGAGGCTAAAAGAACTACCAGGATGGTTTTCAACCCTCTCAAACTTAGGCAGCCTATCACTCCGAGAGACCTACTTAGAAAAGGAGATGATTAAAGCTGTGCTAGGGAAGCTTCCCAGCCTTGTCTCTCTCAAGCTGTACCGTCTTTCATATGAAGGGAGCGAACTATTATTTGCAAAGGACCAATTTCTCAGTCTGAAGCAATTGGTTGTAGATGAGATAGAGGCACTTGATAAGATTATCTTCCAGCAGGGGGGAGCACCTGGTCTGGAGAGGCTCTCACTGGCCTTAGGTTCGAGTAAACGACAAATTTTCGGGATTGGGAACCTCAAACAGTTGAGGAAAGTGGAGCTGTATGGTGATGTCAGCGATGAGGGGGTGGAGGAGGCAGTTGCAACACTGGTTAGTAAGGGGCATCCAACAAACCCCCCAAAAGTTACCAGAGAGGACCGATTTACAGAGACCTAGCAGCAAAGCATCTCACTTTAAGTAGCCCAGTCGGTCAAGTTCATTTATTGATGATGGGCCTAGAAGCCAAATGTTTTGTAATTTTATTTTGAACCTGCCTGTTGGATTTTTGCAAACAATTCCGTCATGTTTACTCAGTAAAACAGTGTACACCATGCATGGGCCCATTTGGATTTGGATTGAAGAAATTGTATTTGATTCAGTCAATTAGACTACAACTCAGATACTAAGGAGCTGAATTGTGTTAGAATTTGTTTCAAATCTACATCTTTGGGGGTATATATGTATTTTTGTTTTGTATGAATCCAATTACAAATCATATTTTGATATCCAGACCTGAAATCCCCACGAGGCATCTCTGTCTTGCGTTCTCCAAATTCCGAACTGTGAACCCACCAATCATCCATGCTTGTTTCAGTGCAAGTGTGGGTTGAGTTGCACAGATTAGTGCGAAGAGTTCAATACTTAAGTGGAGATTATAGGGTGGCAAAATTGTGCTAAGAGCCTGAGAGGAGAGATCAAAGGCAAGGGAATGATGGCAGCGTTTTCTCTATGCCCAAGAAGAGAAAAAGAGGTCTAGGCGAGGATGGGCAGAATGAAAGATGGTGCAACTGCATGAGTCTCAGAATCTTGGAACCGTAAATTCCCTACAAATTAGGACTTATGTTAAGGATATAAGTTCATATGCTGCGTTTACAGTTTTCAGCGATTGTTGCCACACTAAAGCAGATATTTGTCACTATGTCTGTACAGAAGAGACCTAGCAGATTCTTTGCATCAAACACGGAGGGGAATTTTTTTTTAGATAATGAAGTTTATTCAGCTTTGACCTTCCAGGAAGGCTACAGCCAAAACACGGAGGGGAATATATCAGTTATACAGTGGTTCCGGATTAAAGGAAAAACGCCGGTGATTCTTACTAGCATATGGTCTTGTTTGGACAAATCCATTCCCTCGTATGGATTGAGGTGGAAATTGAACTAAAGTCTCTTCCAACACGAATGGATTAGAGGGGATTGCCAAGTATAAGATGAAGCCTAAGTAGGTTAGCAGCTGCAAAAAGTATTTATATTTCCAAGTTGTGTTGAGTGTGTCCTACATAACGACTCAGCCGATCTTTTAATAACAAAAATAAACATAATAGCCTTCTCCTGAAAAGATCCTGAAACTGTTCACAAATAAAAAAAACAGCGGCAAAAAGCTTTCAACTACGTACTCGTGATATCCCCTTTCCCTTCCTCGTTGGACGACGGAGTGGAAACGGTGGCCGCCTGGCCGGTTGAGTTGGGCTGGGGCACTCTGGCTGGTTTTGCCGGCTTAGCCACATAGGTCATCACCCGCGGCTGCGGCTTGCCTTGGCGCCTCCCTCTCCGGGAACCCCTGCTCGGTGGCCGGTCCGAGGATTCGGGGCGGTAGTGGTGGGCGAAGATGCACCGGCAGGGATCAGATTTATCATGGACCCTGCTCGCTGTGGTGTTGCGCAATTGTGCCTCGCTTTTTTTTTTTTTTTTTTTTTTTGAGAACTAATTGTGCCTCGCTTGGTTGGAGGACCTGGTGTTGTGGGCGAGCGCTCGTGCACGCAATTCACGAAGAGCCCACGGCCTCGGTTTTTTCTTTCTTCCTTTTTTTTCGTTTTTATTTGAAAACCCTGCACAGATCGCAAGCGATGAGTTCAGAATGTGATACTACCATATACTCGTACAAATATCCAAGATTAATTCCAAGTCCGCTCAAAACCATACTGTCCATACACATCCTTCTCTGTTTCGTTTGCTTTTTGCTGTTTCTGAGGCAGTATGAATGCTAAAGCATATTGATCATCTTGGTGAATACTAAGTGAGCCCAGTGTAATATAGAATATAACCTAATTGTCATCATTAAGATTTACTAGCAACTACAAATCTCAATTGTTCACACACTGATATGTTTTGGATACTTGAATATCAGGTCCAGGGTAACAAAGAGAGACATTAACTATACTTTAGTGGTAAATTTTTCTAGGAGAAATAATATAATAGACCAAGAAATGGCAAAACAACTACAACTTAAAATGCTAAAGAGACAGAGTTGCATAATCCAAATATTTTTCATAATACTTCAATTAAGCAATTACCTAGCATGATTCATACATCCCTATTAGTTCATAATACAATTCAAAAATCTCTCTTAATCATCAATCAAAAGAAAAAATTCAATCAAGGTGCTACAATATGAGAAATCCAAGTGTTTACCAATGATAGGATGATATCACAAGATGGCGGCAGGACAACATCAGAGTAGATAAACCTCCTCCCTTAGATTCGATGCCAACCAAGGTGGCAGTGGTCGGGACACTGGACATTGTCGAGGGCTAACTGCACCTGGGACGATGCAACAACCATACCGTGGTTGAGTTTTTTTTTCTTTAGGTTCTTGATTAGGGGATCAACCCCAAATCTTTTTGGACCAGTGTATCTAGATCCATCTGTCTAGATCCTCTTCCTTTGACCCTATATCGACATCGATCCTAAAACCAATTTGAAGATGTGTGCTCCTTTTTCCCTAAAAATTATTTTGATTCCTCCATTGCTCTTTCCTTCTCTTTTCCTCAATCACATGCCATGTCATCAAAACTTAAAAGATAAAAGTGTGAGCTACGCAAAGTTTGACCCAGTGGCTATCATTGATGATCCATATATATAGAAATTGTTACAACATTGTATAATATCGTGTCTACTTATCACGTATGTTTGCAACGACTAAAGATTCTATCTTATCATTGACAAACTAAGCTTCCGGTGTTTCTCATCTGACTACTAAATACTCCTAAATAAGAGTAAAATGCATGAGGAGCCATTAAACTTGCACCAAATTCTCACTCGAACCACTTAACTTGCAAATGGTACACACTATATCATCAAACTTGCAACCCTGTTCAGCAGAGGTCCTTTTTGGCAAATGGCACACATCACATCATCAAACTTGCATCCATGTTCACCATAGGTCCTTTTCATACCATGTCTGATTGATCCGTCAGCTCACTACAAGAAATGTATGGCTTTTTGACATATTTAGTATGACAATATGACATAATGTCATTATATCATTCATTTTATGACATTTTGTATTAGCCATTTCAATTTAATGACAATAAAAACTCGTATGTCACAACATATGTCATACATGTAGTCCAATACCATCCAATGACGATAGTTTCCATGTCATAAGGCCAATTTGTTAATGTCATAAATTTATGACACTAGTTGGATGTCACAAAAAATATTTATTGAATTATTTGAAAAAAATTGGCAGCGTTGGCATCAGTAATGCCACGTCTAATTTTCATTTTTTTTATTTATTTTAGCCCATCGTGTTTCTTTAGGCCCAAAAGCCGCTTGTCTATCTGCATGCGAAATGGACCCTAAACGGGTCATATTAAGGCCCAACAGCCATGCCTCCGCCAGCTATCCTGGTGCAAAATCGCAAAAAGGTGCAGCACAAGGGTTCGAACCCGCGACCACGTAGCTGGTGAAGTTGAGAGCAAACCGTTGCGTTACATGGTCACTTGTGATGGCTGTAGCACTTTAATTTCTTTTGTATTAGACAACAGTAGTATAGCTGTGTCAAACTTATCCGCTCGCGTCAAACTCAGTCCGCGCATCCCATCCGTTCCTCCTGTTGCCGGCGAGGCACGCGCCGCGCAGCCAGCAGCGCCGAGGGGAGTGCCCCGCGGCCGGCGAGGGGAGTGGCTCGCGCCCGACGGCCGGAGGCCGGTGAGGGGAACGGCTCGCGCCCGACGGCCGGCGAGGCACACGGGCAGCGGCACTGAGGGGATTGCCGGCATCCGGCGGCCAGCGAGGCAAGCAGGCAGCGTGGCTCACGGCGGTGAGGCGAGGCACGCAGCCGGCGTGGGCGGGTGGCGAGGCACGCGGCTAGCAAGCGGCGTGGAGCGGAGCAGCCCATGAACGGCTTGGCCAGCAGGCCGAGTGGTGCCTGGAGCTCATCTCCGTCAAGCAGTGCGTGGAGCAGCCTTGATTTGTTCTTCTCAAAGAGCTCTTCTGCGACAAAAGGTACAATTTTGCATCTTAGTTTAGAGAATTTGCTTACTGCTTTGTGCCAATTGCAAAATAATAGTTTATGGTAATACCAATTTGTACGTTAGTGTTTATTTGTGTGCAAGAAATATGTAAATTTTGTTACTCAGACCAATTTTATCGGCACCAAATGTGGTAATACCGATGTTGTGTACAGATTGCATATAAATATTGACATGTCACATGTTTCACAATTTTTCTCAAGTACCATATATATGTAAATTTGTTTGACCAAGTGTATCTCATGATTTGGTGTAGATGGATAGATCTTGGATCAAGAGTAGGATGTTCAGCAAGGAGCACATGGATGGAGTGAATGAATTTATGGCATTTGTTTATGAGAGATTCAATGATGATGAAGAGATACTCTGTCCATGCCGTAGATGTTTGAATCGGGTTCACAAACCTAAAGGACTGGTAGAGGATCACTTGTATATTCATGGGATGGCTACTACTTACACTAGATGGGTACATCATGGAGAAACGTTGGAGGTTGTACCACAAGAGATTGGTGACCATGCTGATGAATTTACTAGTATCATCGGTGAAGATTTAGGCATGAATGTGGATGAAGAAAATGACCCTGATGATGGAATTCATGGAATGGTACAGGAGTTGTACGAAGCCGAGGAGGAAGGTAAAAGGAAGAAGTCAATGTTTGCAACTCTATTTGAAGAGATGAAGCAAGAGCTATACCCTGGTGGTCAATGCTCAAGGTTTTCTTTTGTGGTGAAGTTACTTCATATCAAGTCCTTTTACAGAATTCCTAATGTTGCGTTCACATCACTACTGAAGTTGTTGTCATCAGCATTACCAAATTGCTCTATTCCAGCAACATATGAGGAAGCAAAGAGACTTATCCGTGCATTGGGGCTCGGGTATAATTCAATCCATGTGTGCCCAAATTTTGATTGATCAACTTCATTTCCTTGATGACTTAACAACCACAGTACATCATTTGTTCATCACCACAACACTGAATTTACAAGAATTACAAGAACAGATACATATTCTGTCACACACTGAATTTTTGAGCACTCATCCAGAATTTTCCTGCAGCTAATGTATTCATCCAGAATGTATAGCATTCCTCCACCATTGCCACAGATTCATCATGTTGAGCATTCATCAAATTTCCAGTTGCGCCTTCTCCTGCTGCCACCACCTGACCTGCATTGTTCTTGAGTCTACATCCAGAATTGCTCTTGCTAAGCCTATTAGAGTTGACATCCAGAAGTTTCCCTTCTGACCATGGCTTCTTCAACTTGAGCTCATCCAGAATTTTCCTCTACGCCTAATCCACGACGACGAGGTTGAATCCCCAGCCATCTGCTTCAAATAAAATCAAGAAAAAAACAATCAGTGAAGAAAATTCTTTCTATCCGTCGGCTTTTGGTGCTGAAGAGAGGCCACCTCTGTTTGTGAAAGCAGTGCGGCGAGCTTGCTGATTTGAGCAAGAATCTTTTTTCTCTGGGCTACAATGGCGTCCTCGCCGCCGCCCTCCCCGAGCACCATCAGGGCCACCTTGCCGCCGTCCACCGCAACCCCATCGCCGGCAACCACCACGCCCACGCCGGCCTCCCCGGCTCCGGTGACGCAGCCCAATGCTACCCCGGTCGACCCTCCATTCTTCTGTTCATATCTAGCCTTAGGGGATTACCGGGGATTTTATCTACTACTGTTCATTTAATTATTCACATGCTTTCAATTAATTAGTTTTCTGTCTATAAAATTTCAGAAGCAAACCAAATATAAGGACGCACCACCGACTGCGATTGATATTTTCAAGGACACCCACTGCAGCAGCAAGTCAGGTTTTAGTGAGAACGTGAAGGATGCTATTGTGAGTATCTGTCCCTGTTACAGTCTCAAGGATAAAAAAATAAAACATAGGTTGTTCGGGTCAATGCCTTTTGCTGATTGCATGGTGAATTGGTGATACCAAGCACCTATGACCTAAATATTAGAACCTCTTGAGTTAATAGCAAGCACCTAATGCTCCTTCCGATACATTTGTCCTATGCTAGTATCTGAGATTGATTATATTGCTTTGCCTAAGAGTCTTAAACAGAATAGTACAACTTAAGCTATGAAGTGTTTCATGACTGATTGCTGATATATTCGTTCTAGAACATTTTGGTCCAAAAGTATCACATCATCAATGCAAAAAGTGAGCCTAGCTATGCTAAAAAAACACACAGATAGTGTTACTCTTGTCACTATAGTTGGATGAGGTTTCAAGATAAGTTAGTTTTACTGCATATCAGAAACAACCAATGTGAGATTCCGACTTGACCCTTGGCCACCTACCATACAGCTCTTACCAAGTTTGGTTGTAACTAGCATGTGTTCCTAGCAATCATTGTGATATTTTCCAATGTGATATATTGTTCCAGACATATGTAACTAGCATAGAAATCTGAATTTGTTTGTTGTTTTGTTGCTAGGCTGAAATGGAGGCCTATGTTGCTCAACCAACAGAAGAAGGCAAAGATCCAAAGACTCCTGTTGAAGCTGTAGCTCATGTGCTGCCCAAATCAACTTTTCTTCGCAATGTTGGCCTGCAATCCATAGAGATGAAGAGAAATGCTAAATCTGCTGCTATGAATGATCGTGTACGTGACCTTGAGAGTAAATTGGAAGCTGAGAAGATGGGATCAGCAGGACTGCGAGCACAAGTGGCTGATTTGCAGAAGGAACTAGAGGAGCAGAAAGAAGCAGCAAGGAAGAATGAAGAACAAACTGAGAAGCTGAGGCAACAAGGAAGTGAAATACAAGGCTTCCTTCGCTCTTTGTTTGGCAACAGGTTTGCATCAGGTGATGCTCAGGAGTAGCTCTAATAATCCATTAGGGTCTAGATGATATTTTGGTGACATCTGTTTGCATGGCATGGCTACCATACTTGTGGTAGATGTTTTTGTGGGATATCTCTTTTGGTCACACCAAACTTGCGGCTATTGTGTTGCTGCTGCTACTGGTGGCACAAAACATGTGGTTATTGTGCTGGTTGCACAAAACTTGTAGTTAATGTGCTGGTTGCACAAAACTTGTGACTTTTGATATGTACTGGTGGATGTATGTGGAATGGTGGATGTATGTGGAATGCTTGATATTGGAATCAAATGTTGAATCTGATTCAAATATGTGTAATTGTGTTTAATTATGTGGGTTTAAAAAATTGTGTTGAAATATGTGGGTTTATAAAAATTAATGGGCAATTTTTTTTGAAAATAATGGGCCGGCCCTATCCAGCGACAGCCCAAATAAAATTGGAAAAATTTGAAAATTCAATAATGGGCCAACCCACAAAATATATTTCTGGCCCATGAAAAAAGACTGAATGTATGATTGGGCTTTAGCAGGCCAAATTTTATTTTGTGACATTTTTTCCTTCTGCCATGTAAGCGCCACGTCAGCGCCATTTCAGCTTTTGATCCTACGTGGAACTTGCCTATGTGGCATGGTAAAGAATTTTGTGACAACAAACTAATGTCATAGAATTATATGACACCAAAATCCAATGTCATAAACTTATGACATTACATATACAGATGTCACCTAATAAATTTATGACGGTGGCTTTTTGACGTTTTGATTTTCGTCAAGTAGATGTCATAAATCTTAAATTATGACTTAATTTTCATATATTATGACGTAAAAAAATGTCAAAAAGCCAAACGTTTCTTGTAGTGGCTGGGGCAATGACAAAATAGTGAAGGATAATATTTTTGTCTAATAGAATGCTAGTATCATATTTTTTTTACCGGAAATGCTAGCATATTTTTTTACCGGAAATGTTATCATATTTATATAGTGAAGGATGATATTTTTGAATCCATAATTATGTTGAAATTTGTGTGAACCTCAAGTAAATTTATTTATTCATCGCAAACTCAATTTACAATGAGGTATGGTGAGTATGTGAATTCGTGATTTTCATATTTTGTTGTGAGATGTGAAGTCAAAAAGAATTGCAAGCCTTTATAACGGGACTTGGGCAAACCCCACAACCCATAAAAGTGTCATGAAATTCAATGTCATTGCCTCCAACTGGCAGATTAATCAAATGTGGCAAAAAAAAGGACTTCCGGTGAACATGGATGCAAGTTTGATTATGTTGTGTGTGCCATTTGCCAAAAAAGACCTATGCTGAACAAGAGTACAAGTTTGATGATGTTGTGCGTACCATTTGCAAGTTAAATGATTCAAATGAGAATTTGGTGTAAGTTTAATGGCTCGCCATGCATTTTACTCCCAAAATAAATGAACGAACGAAAATGCAGGCCAGAAAGAGACTGACATCAATAATATACTAATCAATACATTCGTACAACCAAGATGATTGGAGCTGAGCCACCTCTGTCGCTCAGTCTCTGGTCAATTTAGTAAACATCACAAATGTATTGTTGTTGCTTTCTGTCACTACCTACTCCGAAGTACTATGAACAAGTACACGGTACGTGCCAGTTGCGAGAGAAGGTCAGCGTTGAGCTGGACAACCTTATTATGAGCACTTTCTTTTTTTCTGAAAGGATAACCCTATATTTAATTTCCAAATTAACTCGCTAAACAAACTGTTTTTCTACTTGATACACCCGAGCCGAGAGCCTCTCTAGTTCAAATGTTCAAGAGCAGCCAACTGCCCCGTTTGACCCCGCGTTTGCGGCCATGGAGGCCGCAGTGGTGAGCTCCACCGAGGGCGTCCTGCGGATCCTCCTCGGGAAGCTCGGCGATGTCGTCGCCAGCAAGTATGCGCTGGTGTGCGGCATCCACGAGGAGATCCAGGAGCTCAAGGACGACCTCGAGAGCATGAACGCCTGCCTTCGAGACCTCGCTGCCGGCAGCGATGACAATCACAGCGAGCAGGTGAGTCGCGCTTCGATCGCATACTTGAAGCAAAGTTACCCGGGAGGACAGCGTGTTTTCCCCATGATCATGTTTTGTGTAGATGGAGCTACTACACAACAGTGGAACAGAGATCGACTACCAGCGGTAGCGAGACCTACTCACCCCGGCTATTACATCCAATATTTATTGTTATTATCAGTGATGTTATTAGAGGCTATTGCATCGATTGTCACATGTTTTTTATATTTTTCGAGAGTTTCTTATATGAGAAGAGCATTTTAAAACAGCTCTTGTTATATTTATACATTTTTGGTGAATCGTTAGATAAACGTAAAATGCTCTAACTGGTACTCCCTCTATCCCATATATACTTCTAGAGGTTTTCAGACAAATTAAGGATGCAGATTAAAATCTATATTGCCATTCATCAGTTGACACTTGTCATACACTAATTAAAAGGATAATTATACCTTTTCCTATTTAACTGATGGCGGGCTTGCATACAAATCTGCATTTCGTAATCGATTTATATGCATGGTGGCATTTTAGACCTCTCATGTCAAAGAACCCATTTTAATTCAATGATCATTAGAATTAATGGCCAGATGGAGTGATTTTTTGTGAGATTTTTATGATCTTTTTGTCTAATGTGCCTTATGATAATGAACATGAAGACTCTAAAGAGAAGTCTTTAGAACATTCATGATTTCTTTTAACACGGTACAGAAGCATGCGCCTACGAACGCAGGCACACTCAAGTCTATGAATACACGTACACAACCCTATCCATATAAGCACCTCCGAGAGACTAAACATGCAGTGTCCTTGTAGCGCGTATATGACATGGGCATCGAGCAGGAGCCCGTGTCGAATGTGACAAATCAATTACATCACACTAACACTTTCTTTGACTATTTGATGCCACTGGCTAGGCATGCAGCATGTCAAAAAATCAAATTAATGAAAATCAACAATGCATCCATCCATTTCAAGTCTCGTTGGATTATATGTCAGTTATTGGAATAGTTCTTTTCTTTCGTAGACAAGAACATGGATGAAACAAGTCAGAGAGGTGGCCTATGATGCTGAGGACTACATCGACACGTTCCGGCTGCACCACAGAGACCATCACCTAGATTACTACAACAGCAATCTCGTCACGGTTTCTCTACACAGGATAATTCGCCCCTTGAAGACACTGAGGGCCATGCACGGCGTGGCCAAGAAGATCCGAGACCTGAAGGCCCGTGCCATGAGAGTCAGCGAGCGGAGGCTGAGGTACAAGGTAGAAACCGGAGGAGGCGCAACGTTCGACGGCCAAGCAGTGGCCCGTTCTGCTCCCGGCTGCTACAACGACTGGGATCGCCGGCTGCCTGCGCTCAACATCGACGAGTCCCAGCTCGTGTGGAGCGAGGAGACGGCGAAGTATATAAGCTCGCTGGAGCGTGACGACTCGGCTCCTCGCAGAGTCGTCTCCATCGTCGGCTCTGGCGGCCTCGGCAAGACCACTCTTGCACTGACAGTGTACAACAGCCCAACGGTGAAAGGGATCCCGACTCGAGCATTCGTGGCAGTGTCCCAGAACTATGACCTTCACATATTGCTGCAGTCTCTGTTGACGCAGCTCGTCGGGAATGCGAAGGAAGAAGCCACCAAGAGTCATCTAAGAGACGTCGAAACCTGGGAAATATCCAAGCTCATTACAGAATGCAATACTCATTTGCAGCATAAAAGGTATTTCTCTGTTGTGGTAACAAAGTCATACAAATCTATTTCTTATGACATATGTTTTACATATATAGCAAAAAGTCCTTATTGTCAACACTCAACTATGATATAAAAGTCTAATTTTCAACCTACAACTACAAAACCGAAAAGAAAGTGCTATCTAACTGTGAAAACCAGACAAAACTGGCCTTTGGGTGCTTTTAAGGGTACAGTTGTGCATTTTCCTATAAATTTAAAAAGTTTTGATTTAATAAAAAACATAACTAATTCATTTAAACTATAAAAAATATGAAATTAGTACATTTTTCAAAAAAAAGTAGGTTTATTTATTGCTATTATATTTGGGGTTATTTGCATATTATGTCTTTTATTATTTCTAGTGTTTTATTGCTCGTAATAAAATATAAGGAACATGAAAAGGTAAGCCAAATAGAGAATGATCATGTATTTATTTTTTTAAGTTTTTTACCAATTTGATTTTTTAAATGAATTAGTTATAAATTTTTTATCAAACCAAAAAGATTTAAATATCTAGGAAATGCAAAACCACTCTAAAAACCATCCAAAAGACCAATTATGCACGGTTTTGATAGTTGGATGGCCCTTCCTATCTAATTGTGGGTTGAAAATCAAACTTTGCCACAGTTGAAAGTTGAAAATAGGATTTGTTTTCCTTTTATATAATATCATGGTAAGACAAATATAGAGTAAGCATATTTTTTTCTGTTCCATATAATATAGCAATACAAATATGGAATATTAGGGTGAATAAAACATCTGTTCCAATATAAGAGTGGATGGTGCTCTATAGTTGTTTTGCTTACATAAGAAGCGTCACTTTTTCATGCACAGGTACTTCATTGTTCTGGATGACCTATGGAGTTCAGAGGCTTGGAAGCACTTGAAGGCGGCTTTTCCTTATGATACCAAACAAAGCAGCAGAATACTAATCACTACTCGGAGTCACCATGTCGCCGAGAGTTGTTCCTCTCACACCATTTACAAAATGGATCCTCTACCAGAGAAAGAATCAAAGGAGCTCTTGTTCAAGAGAGTGTTCCAGAAGAACGAATGTCCTAAAGAACTAGAAGGTATCTGCCAAAGCATAGTCCAAAAATGTGGCGGCTTGCCTCTAGCCATAGTCAGCGTAGGGGGGATGCTGTCTCGAATGGAAAACAAGACAGCAGCAGAGTGGGCAAAGATGCAAAATAGATTGTCTGGTTACGAGTTGGAGCCAGGCGGCAACATGGGAGGCATGAGGAGGATACTCTCTCTTAGCTACAATGATCTGCCCTACCATTTGAAGGCCTGCTTCTTGTATCTTAGCATATTCCCTGAGAGCTATGAGATCAAAAGAGGACCCTTGGTCAGACAATGGGTAGCCGAAGGTTTCATTGGGGGAACACACGAATCAAATATGGAGAAGGTTGCAGAGAGTCACTTTGCTGAATTTGTAAGTAGAAGCATTGTCACACCGACCCGCATTGCTACCACAGGTGTTGTAAGGGCTTGTAAGGCTCATGACATAATGCTGGAAGTAATCACCTACAAGTCTATCCAAGAAAACTTCATCTCGTTTGTGGGGAACCAACAATACATGGCAGCAGGACATGATAAGATTCGACGACTTTCAATCCGTGCCCATGGCAGTGGCAGTAGTGATAAGGAGAAGGAGGTTCGCCCGAAGAGAATAAATAAGGAACATGAGGACAGGAGCATGAACTTCTCTCACGCCCGTTCTCTGTCAATTCTGCGCTGCAAAAACAGGCCACTGCCTATGATCCGCTTTGCAAAGCTAAAACTGCTGAGGGTGTTAGATCTCGAAGGCTGTAAGTGGCTGAGTGAGGAAGACTTGAAGGAGATCTGTAAACTATCTCTGCTAAGGTATCTATCCCTTAGAGGAACGAGTGTTTCTCAACTCCCTGAACAAGTGGGTAAACTGAAGGAGCTTTTGACATTGGATGTAAGGGAAACCTCCATTACGAAGTTGCCTAAAACCATTACTCAGCTGGGAAGCCTGAAGCATCTTCTTGGCGGCAGGTACGTACACTATCCAAGTATCAGTCGAGTCAAGGCTTTGGAACGAAACAGTGCTTTAATAATACCGCGTGGCTTGAAGAAGATGAAATCACTTCAGAAGATTGCGCACCTGGACATTGGATCAAGCTCCCTTAAAATGGAGGAGCTGGGTGATCTGTCACAAGTAACAAAGCTTTGTGCTATAAACAATGAGCCTGGAGGAGAAAAATGGAAGCCTTTCGTTGCCTCCTTGAGCAAGATGTGCGACTCCATTCGCCATCTGTCGATCATCCAGTCGACCAAAACGGATAAGGGTCTCAAAGTTTTCTGGGAGCTGAAATCTACACCTGTCTTCCTTGAAAAGCTATACCTGTGGGGAACGTTAAAGGCACTGCCTCCATGGGTTTTAAATCACAGCAACTTGGTTGACCTATCACTCAGGGAGAACTTTCTGGGCAGAGAATCGCTGAAGCAACTAGGGGACCTTCCATGTCTTCTTTCTCTCCGACTCTACTCTGAATCATACGTGGGTGAAGAGCTCTGCTTTAAACAA